>JANITX010063616.1:0-19851 GCA_027564395.1 Erythroxylum ulei
GAATTCACGACTACACAGGACCATTTCATTGGAAATGTGTAGTGTGTCATGTTTTGGACTTACCCAAACCATTTGATATGTTTATGTGTTCATGACAAGTTGATGTGAGTGATGCATTCATGATTCGCATACGCATGAAATTCGGCATTGAAAATGAGTTATAAATGTTTTGGCTGGAAGCCTAAGAAATAAATGTTTTATGAACTGAAAGAAAGTTTTCCAAGACAACAAAAAGAATGTTTTCAAAAGTTTTGTTTATCTTTTTACTATTATAAACTGTTACCCACGAGCTTTCAAGCTCATCCCCTTCTTATCCCCACCTTCAGGTTGTGAGCAAGAGATGGAGTGAAAGAGAGTCAAGGCAGGCTTTAGCCACCTTTTAGAAATGTTGTAGTTCTTGTAACTGTTAAAATTTGAGATTTCGGTTTATATTGTATTTAAAGTTGTTCAAATTCTGTTGCTTAAGTAATGCAATGATAGATTGAAGTTTCGATTGTGTATTTTTATTTTTGACTCCTGTGTTTCAATGGATGAATTGGTTTTGATGTTAGCCTTTTGTGGGCACGCCACTTTTGTGGAATGATGTCTATTAAGGGTTCACAGAAATAACCCTACAAGGTAGTATGCAAGTTCAAGTTTAGTTTGATGATATTCGCAAAATTTGGGTTTCGAAATCGGGACCTAACAATACTAGTTCAAACTTATATAGAATCAAAGCTATGTCTTTTTCATTTTGTCAAACTCTTCAACTTTAAGTGTCTTTCAACATGATTGCTTAAAAAACTCTCCCAATTGACCTAAAGTTATAGACACGTCCTTCGGCAAATACCTATGTATTCCAATAGGAAGTAATCGTTGCAAAAATACATGACAATCATGACTTTTCAACCCTGATATTTTGCCCTCTTTAACATTCACATAATGGCCTATATTTGATGTATACCCATCAGGAAACTTCACTGATTGGAGAAACTGACAAAAAGATTGTTTCTTCTTTTTAGACATGTTGTAACAAGCATGGGGAATAATGTATGACCCATCATCTCTTCTTTTCAAATATAAGTCTTTTCTAATATTCATGTCTTCTGAGTCAAGTCTAGCCTTACTTGTGTCTTTCAATTTTCCTTCAATTCCTATCACAGTTCCTAAAATATTCTCACAAATATTTTTCCCTACATGCATCACATCAAGATTATGCCTCAATAGTAATTCCTTCTAATATGTCAAATTGAAAAAATATGCTTTTTTTTGTCCAATTGACTTCAACATCATTTCTCTTTTGCTTTCTATTACTTGGGTGTTTCCCAAGTGTAATTTCATCTAAATGTGATAGCTGGTAAACAATATCATTACCAGACAACTACAATGGAGCTTCAACTAATTCTGTTTTGCCATTAAACAATTTACTTCTTGGTCATCTATGCCCATGGTCCAAATAACGATGATGGCTCGTATAACATATTTTACTTCATAGACTTATTAAATAAGTTTGATGATTACACACAGGACAAGCCATATATCCTTGAGTGCTCCACCCAGAAAAATTCCCATAAGCTAGGAAATCATTTATAGTTCACAAAACAGGGGTATGCATTCTAAATGTCTCATTTTAAACAACATCAAAAGTTTGTATTAAAAATTCCAATAGATCATTTAAGTCATCAATTAATGGTCGTATGTAGATATCGATATCCTTACCAGGAGCAGTAGGACCTATAATAAGCAAAGACAATAACATAAAAGGTTCCTTCATACACTTCTATAGAGGTAAATTGTATGGCACTAGAATTACCGGCCATAAGTTGTATAAAGTACTCATAGTACTGAAAGGATTAAATCCATCTGAGGCCAATCCAAGTCGAACATTACGACAATCTTATGCAAACTATGGAAACTTTCTATCAAATTCTTTCCATGCCATTGAGTCTACTGGATGACGCATAATGTTATCATCAATGTGTTTCTCTTTATGCCACCTCATATCCATTGCTATTTTTTGTGACATAAAAAGTCTTTGTAGTCGTGGTTTAATAGGAAAGTATCGAAGGATTTTATTAGGTATCTTTTTTCCTATCCCATCGTCCACTTTCCACCTTGATGTACCATAAATCGGACACTCCTAAACATCTTCACTTGCCTTCCAAAATAGAATGCAATCATACTTACATGCATGAATTGAAATATATCCTAATCCAAGTTCCCTTAACAATTTCTTTACATCATAGTAAGATTTCGGCAATTTGTGTCCAAAAGGTAATGCATTGTTAATTAAATCAATTAACATGTCAAAACACTTGTTATTCCATTTATTATAGACCTTCAAATGCAACAACTTGACAAAAAAAGATAGTTGTGAGAAATTTGAGCACCCTGGATATAATTCTTCTTTGAGCAACTTTCAATAACTTCCCAAAATTATCTTCATTTATACTACCAATTATGTTAGGCATACCTTTGTCTAACATCTCGTCCATCTCATCATCACCATCATCATTAACATCACAATCATATACATCATTATTGTTACTATCATCATAACTCGTACGACCACTTCTACTACAACTTTCTTCCTTACATTCACCATGATAAAGCCATAGACTATAAAATTTATCTATGCCTCGGATTAACAAGTAATTATATATCACATCTTGACTTTGAAAGTTGACATTTAAGAAATTGATGCAAGGACAACGGATACGACATTAATCAGCCATTTGATGTTGT
This sequence comes from Erythroxylum ulei, assembly GCA_027564395.1. Lineage (NCBI taxonomy): Eukaryota > Viridiplantae > Streptophyta > Magnoliopsida > Malpighiales > Erythroxylaceae > Erythroxylum > Erythroxylum ulei. The sequence goes on from JANITX010063616.1 coordinate 2,725, forward strand.
ACAAATTGCATAAAACTCTTAACTCCTTCTACGTATTCAGTGGACCATTTCCGATGAGGCATCCAACTTTTATCCATAAAGCTATATAATTAAAGAAGATAACTAAATTATTTAATGCATTTCTCATTTAAAACTATGTAACAATAAAAGTTACTATTAATTAACGTATGTGGCATTGTTTATACCTGTGAATAAAGAAGGGGACTTCTCGCTGTGGCTCCTAAGCTCGTGAAATTTTTCACCTATAACCTCATCAGAGCTGCATCACTAGTTTCCAACCTATATACCATCTTAAGGGTTTATTATACCCTAATGTTTCAAATAATACCATATTAAATGCAATCCTCATTCAATTGTTACGTGACAATAAAAGTTACTACTAATTAGAACTTTATGTTAAAATATTTTTTTGGTTATGATCAATGATAGTCAGAATATCACAAAAAAAAATTCTCACAAATAATCCAACTAGTAAAGCAAAACATATCATAAATAGGTTGGATGACTTACTTGGATCGACAGACAACTGCAAACTACAAAGAAGGAGGATGTCGAACGATTATGGATGCTCTTTAACACAAAACCGCGCTTACAAAATAAGAGAATTTCATATTTAATATAATACATTTGTTCTTTATCTTTTCATCTTTAAAAGAAATTATTATTAACTGTAAATATAGTTGCAAATAACAATATACTTCATCTTATAAAGTAAGTAACTAAGACTCTAACCAATCTTAAACAAATATGATTTCAAACTTTAGTTATGTTCTTTGATTATTATGTACAAGAAGGGACATCATTAAAATAAATTATAACATAAGAAGGTAGGTCATATGATTCCTTTTATAGACTTTCCTTGAGTGGTACCAACTATTGATAAGATGGATGACTTAACTATCACAAATTATTGAGGATCTCAAGTTATGGGAGACTTCACTAGAGACGCAAACCACTCAATGCTTCTTTGTACTTCACTAACCTTATAGCACATCATATAATGAATCCATCAACTCTAAAAATTAGGTGTATTTCTGGCAAACCTCAATTTAATGGCCAATATATAAGGAAAATGTTCTTAAAGGCCTTAGGCACTTTTTTAAAGACCTAAATCATTTTCCTAAATGTGTATTGTTAGTTATCTCTACGTCCAATGATACTTGCTCAGGAGAATTCATTCCTAGAAACCTCAAATATTAAAATTTGACATTTTAGACAATCGTATAAATTTGGCTTAGATATAGTTAGACAATTTCAGATCCAAACCTCTAATTGATATTTTTATTAAATAAAAATTAAAAAATAGACACACGGAAACAAAAACCGAATGTTGTGTTTGATAACTTTGGGGAGGCATATGCTTCCTCCAATCACACATAGATTCCCTCTCTTTTCCTCCCTCCCCACCTATTCATGTCCAAGTTCATTACACGCTTGTTGCACTCAATCCTTGTCCTTTTGTCCCTTAATTTTGTTGTGTTCGGATTTAATTATTTGGCGTTTTCATTTTATACATCCACATACACTCTACTTGTCTATCTATGAAGTCCATACCGAGCCAAGTAAAGCATAGAAAATTAAAAAATATATATGCAACCAGAAAAGAGGGACATGTACATATACATTAATGTTTAATGTACAACTTTACTAACTCTCTTTTCTCGCAAGGCAAACATCCCACATTGTTTTTCATAATATCCAATGTGTGCGTACAAAGAAAAGGATAAATGCACATTTCACTTCTTCATACCCTACCTATATTAAAGTTAGACAAGAAATAGAACACAATCATTCAGGAATTTTTTCAAACACCTAATGTGCAACCACATATCAACCTAAATTAACAAAAACAATTCATTATTTTCCCTTTCTTCAACCATAACAACACATATCCACTTCATTTCAACCAGTATCATCAGTAAATAATGCAAACAACTCGACATTCCACATAATAAGGGACCCATGGTTATCGACATATACATTTGGTGTTCATTATGAGACCCAAAAAATGAAAGCAACACTAATCACCAATTGGAGACAAAGCACAAGGAGACTATGGATGAAAGAAAGAGGAGAAGAAAGTTCTTTCACCGACGGTGGTGTGAAAGATCAGTTTTGGCAATTTGGGCGATGTGGAGAGAGGAATGGATGAAAATGAAAAAAGAGAAAAGAAGAGAGGAATGTCACGCGCCTGTGTCTAAACAGACTGGGATGACGTCGTTTGTAGTCAAACAAACGACATCATCTCAGCTTACTTTTTTATTATCCATTACATTTGGCAACGAATATAGAATTCATCTCCAAATCTCAAATTTACCTACCAAATTAAATAGGCATCACAAATTCTGAAATATTTTGCTACTAAACTAGATAAACATCACCAATACTAAACCTTTTTCATCAAATTTTTTATTTTTTTAATGAATAATATGAAGTACTTATATTACTATCAAAATTGTAATAAACTTATAATATTATTATAAATCAATGTGATTAAGTTCTAATATTTTCAAAAAATACTATGACGGTCATTGAGGTATTGTAATAATAATTTTTCTCCATGTGTAATGATAATTATGTTACGCAAAGGTGACAATGGCAGTTTCTTCAACTTGGCAACGGTTTTTTTTGTTTCTAACAACATTGTACTATATTTCTTCTAACAGAATGGAAAATGACATCGTTTATCTTAATAAGTAACGATGTCGTTTTGTATTAGGTTTTTATCACCACTTTAAAGAACCTCTATTCATTTTTGTGTTAGCCGTCAACATTCCTCTACATTCACAATACAATAATCATTATGCTCATCACTGTCGAAGAACCATCATTAACTATATTGTTATTGTTTTCTTTTTTATTTTCCCTCTATCAAGTGCTAAGTTTAATTTATACCTTTAGGTGTTTATTGTGAGTTCTTAATTCTACATTTTTTGTATAGGTTGTGTTTGTGGTTGTGTTTTGAAGATGATTTATTGTCTTCCTTTGTTAGTTATATATGAGTTGACTTCTTTTTATGACCTTTAACACTTCCCTCAAGAAAGCTTGCTAACTATCTAATGAAAGGTCTGAAAGAGTATTTAACTTTTTTAATTTGTATTAATAGTAATATAACCTAATATAGATAATATTATATTTCTATACATTAAGAACATTGTCATATTCAATCTACTTTAAATTTTAAAAATTAGATATGATAAAAGGGTAAATAGATTACTATTATTTTAATAAAGGTAACATTCATCTTATTAGGTAGATTGAAGATGTGTAAGTACTAAATTGTAGTACTTATTGTAATATTATTAACTCTTAACATAATTAATCAAGGAATGTCAACATGGCGACTAGTTTCTGATGGTAGAAATTCATTTCATTAAGAGGAATGTGGCAAAATTGTCCCTACTAAAGAAAAAAACGATGCAAAACAAATCTCTTCTTTATACACTAATAATCGTTTGCCATCTATGGCCAATCTTCTTCTTCAAGATTTTTAGTATCATCTGAGCTACGTCACTTTCCTTATTATGTAGATCTCATTTCCTGTTATGAAGCTATTATATATATTCAAATTTGATGGTATATACTATATGTTATGTTATGCTTCCTTGAATCTTCAAAATAACATCTAAGACCATAGAGGCAGGGGCGATGTCACAACGGTTTGTAAAGGATTAAGGAAATCGGTTGTTTTAGAAAATTCATTGATTTTAAAGACTTGGTCTAATCATTCAAGTATGCATATGTTCCAAATTTTGGTTCGTTAAACGGCTTCACTAAACTGCCAATCTAAGTTATATACTGATTGTGTTTTAGGTGAAACATAGCATACTGGTAGTTCATCATAAGAAGTTTTCTTTCATACTAAATCTGGGGATTCATTAACTGTTTCCTGTAAAAGCTTAGCTATAGCGAAGAAACAGTTGGAAGAGGGTGTCAACAACCATACACCTAAGGGAAGATCTTTCAATATTTCAATTGGTGCCTTCGAATGTGCAAGGGCCCTTCTTGGAAATCCAGATATAGAGAACTCATTTACCTTTATGGACTCTCGTCAGTTGGAATCTAGAAAAATAATTTTATCATTATCATTAATCGATGGAATCAACTGGACTCAGCTTTAAAATTCATTTATGTTCTATCTGTAAGAATTTTTCAAACAATCTCGCTACTAGTTAGGGGTAAGACTGCATAATATTGTCGTTGTTATTGTAATTGTTCTATGTTTGTAAGAATTGTTAACCTTCTAATTAAATATTTGTACTACTTACCATATATTATTATATTATATTGATAACATTTCCAAAATTTTTATAAATAATTATTTTACTGTTACTAAATGTTAATGATTAACACTAATTTTTTACTTAAAATTATGATATTTTTAGTATTGTTAAGATTTTCTGTTTCCAACATATATTTACTTTTGCATATTTTAAATAACCTTCCATGTTTTAAACACTGAAGATAACTTTACAATAAAACATATCTTAACTAGGATGGATTACAAAAATGTATAATTAACCTTAACTCTGATTATCACTTATTATTCACAAACTATCTTCCAAATATTATTAATTTTAACAATATTATCACATATCAAATTTCATCAATATTCACAAAAATTTTCTAAAAAATCTAAAAATTACTTTTAGCGATGAAATAATATACCATCGCTATATCCCACCTCATTAGCGACAAATTAAAAAAAATGGTTGCAATATGTCCACTAATCCGCGATGTAAAAGAAATTCATCGCCAAACGATAATCGTCGCCAATAGTGAACATTCCACAACATTCAAGCATTTATCGTCGCTCCATATTATCTTAGCTTAACCTTTTGCGACGATTTATGAAAAATGTCGGTAAAAAGGAATGCAATTTGGGACACAATTTAATTTTTTGTCGTATTTTTCCCAAAAATTGCCAGCTGTTGGGATATTTATGACATAGTGTTACTTTAAACTTTAAAGACTGATAAAGAAGTTAAATCTTACAGATGTTATGAAGTGCAGAAAAGTAAAGAACTCAAAGATTTTACTTGGTCCAATAGCTTCGATGCTATCTACATCCAAAGTTCCTGCTGATGTGGTTTCAACTAGTATGAAGAAAATTGACCAAGATTGCAAGAGTATGAGTGTTCTTCTAAACATTTGCACAGAGTCTCACACTCTCCTTAGTACTCACAGGTTAGTACTCTAGCAACTGTCAAGCCTTACTCTTAATTGTTACACTCTCAGATGATTGAATACAATGTATGTTGAATAATGAAGTCTCTCTGTATGTATCATCCCTGATGCTTGTGTTCTCTTCTTTTTGTATGCGTTGCATGTAGAGGCTTTCGGATGAGCTTGCATGAATCAGACATGGGTCATGTGCCTTCCACGTGAGTGACTAATCCTTCAGCTTTTGGTCTGCGTATTATGTTGTTTGAAGCTGCGTTTTAGTTTACTTCTGATGTATGTAATACGACAGTGCTTTGTTTTGATGCTCTTGACTTGTATTTTGTCATGTGTTTCTCACGTGGGAGTGTCTTAAGCTACTTCACTTTGTCTCTGATAGATAGAACTTTCGAGAGCCTCTCTCTCTATCTTTTTTCGATACCTTCTGACACTTCTTCACACACGCACCTTCTGTTCTTCAATTTTTGCTGTTGTTTGATGTTTCTGAGGGCTAGTTGGTGGAGTATACGTGATTACCATCACACCGACGTTTTGCTAAATCAACGCCAATAACTTTGATTTGTGCCACATACATCGATGATAATTTCTATTTGTTGATAATTGTTTCTTTTTTGCAACGAAAGTACTTTTGTCATTGTTAAAACGTGTTGCTATTGTGACAAAATTGTAAAAGCGTCGTAACATTGTTTCCCCTTACCAACGTTTTGCTTAATCATCGTAGATGCTTAAACTTTTAGCGGCGATATTTTTGATTCGTCAGCAAATTTTTGTTTCGTTGCCAAAAAAATCGTAGCCAATACACATTTCTGTTGATGAAAGTTATTTAGACTCAAACTCTCTATCATCATATGTTTCTATTTTAAGCAACTTTTATCTCTCAAATTTATCTTTAAATCTCAAAAGAATAAGACTTTACGTGCACACTCAACATAAGCATGTGCCTCCTAGACACGTACATATGTTTCTAACTTTCGATTTCTGTCCTAAATTCACCTAAACTTTATTCTCTAATCCAATGAGACAAATAAGAGTTTCATAATCAAAATTTAGTAGAATTAGTTAAGTGAAAATTTATAAAATGGAGGTGAACCCGAAACAGAATTTAGCCTTTTGTGTTCGTTTCCTGTCAAATATGAGCCGGTCTGTACTGTTTGGTTTTGCCTAACACTTTTCAATTTTTACTTCCCAAACTTTTCGTTCTAGTTTTTCTTGCAAGGATTTTAAACTTCAGGTAATGATTAATTCGTGTCTAAATCTTTTAAAGCTATGTCAGTTGAAGAAATTATGAATTCGATTGTTAATTAATTACATTTTTTTAGTGACTTTGTTCTTTTACTTGGCAAATGCCTTGTCCATTAAAAATAAAAAAAGTACTAAGCCAATTTAATTGGAAAAGATTATCATCTAAAGTTCAACTTATTCAGGAATAAAAGAATGTTTCATTTACATATTTCATACTAAAAAGTTTATCCGCCATAGCTATCGCATATCTAGTTTTCAAGGCTTTGAATTTCACACGATTGGGCCCTCCTGTTGTAATCAATAATAGCTCAATATGAGCAAGAAAAGGATACAACCGTAATGAATTAGACTAGTCTCTCAAAGTGATTTGATATGTACTTAGTAAGCTTTTCAACGTGGCAGTCTCACAATTTTGTAGAGGAAATCTTCGTGCTGATGTGTTGTTTATAAGCTAAGCTGACACGAGTATAAGCTTCTACGTGTGAGCGCCGATGTCCAACACGCACGCCGTACAAATCTTGAAGTCTTAATTTGTCATTGAGCATCACCGAGAGCTCTGTAAAGGTTTAGCAGAGCTCAAAAACTCCAACGACCCAAAAATTGAGTCACAAAGACAAGGTTGTAGAATTCCCTGTATTTATACAGTACAGTGTAGTGTATTGTACTGTACTATAGATTTGTTGTATCTGTACATATGTTATGTTTTGCGTTTTGTGATTGTAGTTTTGTAGCTGGTGTCGTTTTGTATAACGCAGACTTTCATAGTATAAAAATCATATATTCTTTCTGTACAGTTTTTAGGAGAGAAATTAATAGAGTGATTACGAAACCCCTTTTCTCCCAAAACTAAATCCCTAGATTACAGTTTCTGCATGGTATCAAAACACTAGGTAGATCCATAAGCTTGATTCATGGTCGACGGCATTAACAATTCGAGGTCCTCCTTTGGAAGCATTGCTGGAGAGGAGAATCCGATGTTCTTGCAGAACTTAGATCATCCAGGTATGGTGCTTGTTATGACTCCATTGAGTGGCAGTAATTACCTATCGTGGAGTCGTGCGATGAGAATCGCATTGGGGGCAAAGTTAAAGCTAGACTTCATCACCGGTAAATGTGAAAGGCCACGGGATGATTCGCCAGACTACGATCGATGGTGTTGGGTGGATTTTATGGTGACGTCGTGGATACTTAACGCCATCTCTAATGATATCATTGAGTCATTCTTTTTCGCAAGCTCAGCTAGGGATTTGTGGAAAGATCTGGAGAGGAGATATGGAGAATGCAATGGGCCGCTACTATATCAGCTGAAGAGGGAGATCAGCTCGATTTCGCAAGGGGATTTATCCATCTCCAGGTATTTTACTAGACTTAAACGCTTATTGGATCAGTTAAATTGCTTGGCTCCTATTCCGCAATGTTCATGCAGAGCTTTGAAGCAATGTTCGTGTGGAACTCTTAGACAATTGGTTGAATTTGGGGACAATGATAGATTAGTACAGTTTTTGATGGGTTTGAAGGAGGAATATGATGCAATTAGGAGTCAGATTCTTGTGATGGATCCTTTGGCTCATATGGATAGGGCTTACTCGATGGTTGTTAGGGTTGAAAAACAGAGGAAAATGAATGTTTCTTTTGCTGATAACATGACTGCTGCAATGTTGGTGCGTGGCTCTAGTGGCAGTAGTGGAAGAGGGGTAGGTAGAGGTGGTTCTAAAAAACAAATGAATAAGGAGGACATGTGTTGTGATTTTTGTACAATGAAAAGACATACTCGAGAAACTTGTTTTAAAATTCATGGGTATCCAGATTGGTATAAGGGTTCCAAGGATAAGAAAGGAGGAGATATAAGTAAGGAATTTGTGAATATGAGTGATTCACCTTTGGATTATTCAATGGAGAAGGATGTAAAGGAACTAGTCTGGAGACAAGATGTGGCAGCAATGATTCAACAAGGCATAATGAGTTTTATGCAAAGTTAAGGGAAGCAGATGCAAATGAAGGACAAGGGAGGAGATGTCATCAACTTTGCACATTACAACGATTTTGCAGATAGCACTCTCAATCAATCTTTTAGTTCAGTTAGTTTAATTAAATGTGGTTCTTGGATAATAGACACAGGAGCTTCCAATCATATGTGCCATGATATTGCCTTGTTTGACAAACCTATACACTTGTAGCCAAACTTAACCCTGTTCACCTACTAGATGGCACAGTTAAGACAGTGGATTTCACAGGGAATATTGTTCTTTGTGATAATCTTAGTCTGTTATCCGTTTTGCTTATACCTTCTTTCAAATATAATTGCTTTCAGTTAACAAACTAGCTTGTCAATCATCTACCAAGTTTACCTTTTATGCAACCTTTTGTGTTCTGCAGGACCTTGTGACTGATATGGTCTTAGCAGTTGGGAAGGTAATTACAGGACTTTATGTTCTTGATAAGTCATATTTTCTTAAACAAACCATTTTGTCTTACATCACACGCTTAGGAAATGGTATCAATAAACCAATACATTGTCATAGTGTTGTTGAAGATGTCTTTTGGCACCAAAGATTAGGCCATCCATCTCTCAATGTACTGAAACAGTTGCACAATTCTACCAATAACATGAATTTTTCTGATCAACCGTGTGATGTATATCATATTTCAAAACAAACCAGGCTTCCTTTTCCTAGGAACAGTATTAGTACAGTTGCATGTTTTGAATTGTTGCATACAGATCTTTGGGGTCCTTATAAGCAAGGGTCAATTAGTGGAGCACACTATATCCTCACCATAGTAGATGACTTTTCTAGAACTACCTGACTTTCCTACTCAAACACAAGAGTCAGACTTCAGCTTTCTTAGAGAAATTTCTTAAACATATCCAAAACCAATTTCATGCTACAACCAAAGTTGTTAGAATAGATAATGGGATGGAATTCTTGAGTCATAGTTGTCCGGAAATGTTTGCCAACTATGGAATTATACACTGGAAAACCTCTCCTTATACTCCACAATAAAATGGAGTTGTTGAATGAAAACATAGGCATTTATTGCAAACTGCTAGAGCATTTATGTTTCAGTCCCATTTACTAAAACAATTTTGGGGAGATTCCATTTTAACTGCAACCTACATCATCAATAGGCTTCCAACTTCTGTTCTAAATTGTAAGTCTCCATATTCTGTTCTTTTTCATAAAGAACCTGATTATAACTTCTTGAGAACTTTTGGTTGTTTGTGCTATGCTTCTAATACTTTTCCTCATAAAGACAAAATTGCACCTAGGGCTTTTAAGTTTGTTTTTATTGGTTATTCTTTAGGACAAAAGGCTTACAAACTCTATGATTTACAAAGCCACCAAATTTTCTTTTCTAGGAATGTTGCTTTTTAGGAAAATAAATTTCCTTTTCAGTCCATTTCCTTGGATTCAGGAGTAGTTCCTTTGCCCAATCAAAATGTTTTACCATCTGTTGTGTCTCAAGAATCCTCATCAGCTGAGAATCTTGCTGAGGATTCTTGATATTCTTTAGCTCCCACTTCCTCTGATACTCCATGCTCCACTGATCTAGCACAAAGTCTAGCTCCTATTCGTAGGAGTACTCGTGTGACCTGAAGGCCTAACTGGTTGGATGATTTTGTTTTACATGCATCTGTTACTAATATTGCTCCTATTGTTGTCCCTACTGTGTTTAATTCTTCTCATACTCCACCTACATTTCTATTTGTACTCTCTTCTCATCTTACATCAGATTATCATTCCTTTTTAGCGAATGTATCTAATATTGAAGAACCTAGTTCTTTTGAGCAAGCTAAAACTATTTTGAATTGGTTGAATGATATGGAGGCTGAGTTGATAGCCCTTGATAATAATCATACTTGGGCTTTGACTGTTTTGTCGAAAGGGAAGAAAGCTATAGGTTCTAAGTGGGTTTATAAAGTTAAACTCAAACCTGATGGCACTGTTGATAGGTATAAGGCTAGGTTAGTGGCAAAGGGCTATAATCAAATTGAGGGAGTGGATTATCATGATTGTTTTTCTCTTGTTGTTAAAATGGTTACTGTGAGAATCCTATTGCTATTGTTGCTGCCAAAGGTTGGCCTTTACATCAATTAGATATAAATAATGCTTTTTTGCATGGGTATATTGATGAGAAGTTGTACATGTTGCCTCCTCAAGGATATACCAAGGCTGCTCCTAATCAAGTTTGTCGTTTGAGGAGGTCTTTATATGGCCTTACGCAAGCATCGCGACAATGGAATCATGAGTTTACCGTTTCTCTTTGTAAGCAGAATTTTGTGCACTCTACTCATGATCCTTGTCTTTTCTTTAAATCCGATGGAAGTGATTATATAGCTCTTATTGTGTATGTTGATGATGTGTTGATCATGGGTCCAACAGAGGCATGCATTAATCAAGTCAAACGATTTTTACATGAATAGTTTACTATTAAAGATATGGGCCTTGCCAAATATTTCCTTGGATTGGAACTTGCTAGGTCATCTAATGGCTTGCATGTGAATCAGCGAAAGTATGTGTTAGATATTCTCAAGGATGCAGGGTTAACTTGTTCGAAAAGGGTCGCCACTCCTTTATCTCCTCAATGTCAGTTTGATGATGCTAGTTATCCTTTATTGGAGAATCCTGATCGATATCAGAGGTTAGATGGGCGCCTTCTTTATCTTGGTTTTACTCGCCTGACATCACTCATGCGACTCAGCAGTTGAGTCAGGTTATTCCAGCTTCTACTGAGTAGCATTGGCTGGCTGCCATTCATGTGCTCAAATATTTGCAGCAATCTCCATCTTCAGGTTTATTCTTTCCTTGTAACAATCCTTGTTCTTTACAAGCTTATTGTGATGTGGATTGGGTTGCATGTCCTTTTAGTCGACGATCTTCGACAGGTTTTTGTATCTTCTTGGGTGATGTCTTCATTTCTTGGAAGATTAAGAAACAAACCACTATTTTTAGATCTTCCGCAAAGGCTAAATATCGTAGTCTTTCTACTACGGTTTGTGAGTTGCAGTGGATTTCTTATTTGTTGGCTAATTTTCAGGTGTCCATTTCTTTTCCTATTTCGTTATCGTGTGACAATTTGGTTGTTGTTCATCTTACTGCTAATCTAGTTTTTCATGAGCAAACTAAGCATTTGAAGATTGATTGTCATTTAGCTCGTGATAAGTATAAAGAAGGCTTCATTCTTCCTCAACATATTTCTTCGAAGCTTCAATTGGTTGATCTGTTCACTAAAGCTTTATCAGCTCCCATTTTCTCTTTTTTGTTGTCCAAGTTGGGTTTGTGTGATTAGCATCAAGCTCCACCTTGAGGGGGGCTGTAGAATTCCTTGTATTTATACTGTATAGTGTAGTGTATTGTACTGTACTATGAATTTATTGTATCTGTACATATGTTATGTTTTGCATTTTGTGTTTGTAGTTTTGTACCTGATGTCGTTTTGTATAACGCAGACTTTGATGGTATAAAAACCATCTATTCTTTCTATACAGTTTTTAAGAGAGAAATTAACCAAGTGATTACAAAATCACTTTTCTCCCAAAACTAAATCCCTAGATTATAGTTTCTGCAGGTCGTATGGCAAGACAATCCTATTGAGTTCCAACAAAAGTGGCCATTTCTCCAACATTTCAAGGGTTGTTTTTCTGTTGGTTGCCGCTTCTTGTACTTCCACTGATTTGCAGGTTCAAGGATTGCCACATTGCACCTCTGATAAATATCAAAAAGTGATCATGTACCTCTAATAAGAACATCATTAACCAATTCATCTTTATTCATTTGGAACTTTGAAACTTGATTTGGAACTGAAGTTGTTTTGCTGGATCTCGTTTCTAGAGCCCAAACATTTGGAGACAAAATAGAACCCGTCATCTCATAATGGTGGTGTGCCCACAATAGAAGAACATCGAACAATTAAAAAATTAGAGTCACAAGCCAAAAACCAAACATTTATTATAAATGAATTCTAATAGAATTTATACAAGCTCATTTCAAAATACCAAAAATAAAAAAATATGAAATATGAAATACACATGATACAATTTGAATGCTTATGTTTATAATGATTCTAAATTACAAAATTTTCCTGAACTAACTTCATTACAAAAGTCTCTATTCTCACTATTTGTCAAACTTTGCAAGGATCAATGCTTATCTGTCTTTTTCTGCACCTGCAGAGTGGAAGGGAAAGGGGGAGAGTTGCAAAGCTCAGTGGCTTATATGTTTATAGCCATTGGCGACGAGCCACACAATGAGCATAAATACACATGTATCAAGAAATTCAATTCATTCACAAATTTATCACATAATTCATAATTAACCAAAAGTTAGCACATAAAGCATATCATGAAATCTTCTATCAAGCATAACACTTTATTATGCATCATCCTCAACAAAGTCATAATAAAATGCACAACAAATGGCTCAAGAGTTCCGTGGAACAAAACGGAAAAATTAAAGTTTAAACCGTGAACAAAACGAGCCCGATTTCTCAGGATCTCGTAGCCTTAAGCGAACAGCTAGGATAAGGCTATACGTCAACGTACACTTGACTAACGAAACGTTACTCTCTTGCTCAACCACAAACAAATTTATGCTCAATTTAGTCAATCGCAAATTTGCATTCTCATGTTTCTTTCATTTCATCAAATTTTCATATCTTCATACTTTTCATTTATTTCAAAGAAAACATGTCATATTTCCTCATGCATTTTCAAATATTCACATTCATTCAATTTAAGCAATTTAGCACATATTCATGCACAACACCAAATTGCTCATTTTACACAACAATCATAAACATATTACCCACCTATTTACTCTTAGAAATCTCAACTCAAGATTGCCTTTTCTTTTGCCCTTGGATTATCATTCCTTGGTCTCCTTCAAAAAACCAAGTTCTCATTCAACATGTTTACTCTCCTTTCTAGTTCCATTCTTCATTTTCCATAAAGCGCACTTCTCTGCTTACTAGAATTTTCCTTGAAGGTGGCTGGAAAATTCTATAAGCTTTAGAGATATTGTTGTAACCTACAAAGATCCCAACTTTTGCCTTTCTATCAAGCTTATCTCTCTTAATTTGTGGCACATAAGTAAAGCACAAACTAGATTCTGACTGATATTCAAACAATTTCACAAATACAAGGGTTACACTCATATATTATCCTTTTTTTATGTATATGCATACACCTATGACAAACTTACCACTATATAATAAAAAACCTTGATGCACTTGCGAATTGTCATACAATAGTGTAAAAAGATATTTTCAATAACCTTTATTTGAGAATTTACTATAAAGTATCTCAAAAAGTGATATATCACATAAAAGATCGTAATAAATAAATATGTTAGACAATAAAAAATATTTATTTCCTTTATTTCAAATCAATTGCATAAAAATTGACCCAATTATGGATTTAAAAATTTTATTTAAGCTTTTTGAAGTTAAAGCTTAATTATTAACAATGTAATAATACTAAAAACATAGAAATTCAATGTAATAATACTAAAAACTTAGAAATTCATCTTTATGCATCTATAAAGATCCCAAAACTGATTTAAAATAAATTTAGTAACCTTTTGCAATTTTTTAATATCTTGGAATTTTTTCTTATAGTTCGCTAATATAAATGATTTTCCTTTATTATAGATCTTTTACTAATAGTCTGTTCAATAATATACGGAGAATTATAGATTTTATTTAGAGTTAAATGCATTATATATAAACTATATGATAAGAAAACAAAATTGGTATTAATCAAAAGATAACTATATACTTAAGTTTTTTACTATAAAAATATAGCTTTATTTATCTAAAAAAAGATACAAAGATCAAGGTTCATCTGAAAATAGTATACAAAATGTGTTATACAAAATAAGTTTAAATTAGCATCAAAGTTTAAGTAAATGACTCCTACAAAATCTATATCCACTTTTTTGTTATCGTCAACCATTAGTACTAACTCATCCTTATTTAGTTGTCTCCTTAATATGAATCATTGCATTATGGAAGAAACATAAGGAGAAGGTACACTATTTAGCCACTAAGAATTTGACATAGTTATACAATATTAGGTTTATGAATGACAAAAGCCAAAATTTTACTTGATAATTCCTATCTTTCTTTCCCAACCTTGTATTTATGTAATCCTATTTTCAAGATCTTTCTTCTTATAAAAGAAATATTTAATATTCTTTATAACATCCATAAAATCCCCTCATAAGACTAGTATAATCTTATTCTTTAAGTGGAGGATTTCTAAGGGCCTTACCTTTGGGTTTTTTAAGTTTGGTTTTAGATTTTGGTTTAGTGGCAATTTGCGTTACTGGTGATGTGTTTATTAGTTTTTCTTCTTCTACAACACCACAAGTAAGGAATTAATGTCTTAGGCATCATCTTGTGAGTTATAGGAAGTAAAAAAGATACTAAACTTTGAGGGCAGTGTATTCATTGCTTGGTGAGCAATATAAGCATCATAAATGACTATGTTTAAAGCTTTGAGTTTTACTCTATAAATGAACCATCCTGATAATATGTTCTCTTATACTTTATAAATGAACCATCCTGATAATATATTCTCTCTCCCAACCCTAGTGTCGTATCTCATGGAATGCATTTCTTTCATAGTATTTCTAATCTTAAAATTGGAAGAAAAGATATATACCTTTGAGAAATATTATTAAGAAAGTCCTTTGTTATGATTTTTTTTTTGGTAGTCTAATAATTAGACGGTTAGGTATAAAACTCTTAATGATCAAGTAACACATTCTATTAAACCTTTACCAAGTTGTATAGGTTGCTTTTTAGCTTCAAAATTGACAGGTATGAGAATAAATGGATTTTCTTTGACTATGGTGAAATTAAAGTATGTCATCTCGAAAGCAGATTTCACATCTTATTTTCACTTCTTGAAATTAAAACCAGTTAGCATTTTAATCATAACGTTATTAGCGTATGTCATCTCCAAAGTAAATTTCACATCTTGTTTTCACTTCTTGAAATTAAAACCAGTTAGCATTTTAATCGTAACATTATTGTTATTTACATAAAAGATAACTACAAAATAGGTATTATATATAATAGCACAAATATATGATAACAATGATACTAAAAGTTATAAATAGTATCTATAGCGAACATCGTATCAAATATATCATGAAACACAAGTGAACACAATACATAATACATAAGAATAAGATCTCTATATAAAAGTGATCATAGTACTCACCATTCACTCTTATGGTTCTACCACTTGTAGGTGTATAAATTACCAAAGAAATAGTTATCTATCACCAAATACTTTTATACACTTATCAAAATTTCATATTTGATTAATATTTATAGATAGAATAACCAAATACAAAATTAGAGACATCCCCTACTATATAAGGAAAAGAATCCAAATACCAAATTGAAAGATTATTATGGTGACTACATTCATACTGATATTGAAGCAATTTAATAAATAGAAGGGTTACACTCATATGTTATCCTTTTTTTTTTTCTATTTTTGTATGTGTATAAACTTGTGACAAACTTACCATTGTATAATAAAAAATCTTGATGCACTTGCTTATTCTCATATAATAATGCTATCAATAACCTTTATTTGAGAATTTACAATAAAATCTCTAAAAAAAAGTGATATATCATATAATAGATAATAACAGATAAATATATGAGACAATAAAACAATATTTATTCATTACACGAGAGACCCATGTCCAGCTTCTTATTCCAATATTTGTCAAAATAGATGATTTTCAAAGGATTTTGCCATATTCTGGTAATTTTTCATCGGAAAATCACTAAAAGTACATAGCTTTGTCCGTTTTTCGTTTAATTCTCAAATAGAAACCATTTCACACAACAAATATAATATGTATTTAAGCTAATATATATTAAATCCCCAATTTTCTTATAGAGCAATTAGAAAACCTCGAGTGAATTCATAAAATTACGAAATTGCTCTAATACATGTTATTAATAACAAAAGCTTTGATAATTATTTCAGATTAACCATAAATTTGTATAAATGGAGATAATATGAAGAAAATATATACTTATATCTTCTTCTTCTTTTTAATAAGTTACCACGTTTGAGCAAACTGCTGAAATTCTTAATAATTCTTTACAAAAGTTGGTTGAAATCAACTATCTATTATATTCATGAAACTTTTAATTAAGTGTTAGGAGATCTAATAACTAATTATAATAACGTTGTTGGACCTCCTTATCGTAAGTCCTATAAAAATTCATCTCTTGATTTATGTTTTCGTTAAATTTTAGGGGGTGCTTGGCTGATGGGTTTGGGAAGGAGTTAATGGGTATGGAATAAAAAGTGAGTGGTTGGTTGTTAATTATGATTATAGGGGTAATGGTTTGATATCCCAATTTAAGGGAATGCTCCATACTCTCCATTTAGTAGAGGAATGAAAATCATTCCTTAGTATAGACTCATTTTACTAATTAATTAAAATAATAATATTAATTAAGTACATTATAATTAATTAAAATATAATTAGTTAAAATATAATTCATTAATTAATTAAAATATAGTAATTAATTATTTAATTAAAATATAATTAAATTAATTAATTAATTACTATAATTAGTTAAAATATAATTTATTCATTAATTAAAATATTGTAATTAATTAATTAAAATATTATTAATTATTAAAAGATAACTAATTAAAATATAATT
>JANITX010066648.1:0-19741 GCA_027564395.1 Erythroxylum ulei
TATAGGCTAGCTTAGGTCCATTTCATTCGGTTCCGATAGAGAGACGACCCGAGGTTGCATCCTATACTGCAATCCTTAGTATAAATTATTTTTGACCGGTTTCCAAGGATCGATCCTAGATCGAACGATGAGCCGCGATCAAGTAGTTTAAAAGAATTGATAATAAAAATGAAGTGAGCATACATGTTAGAAACAAACTCATTTTTCCCATGTGAAATAGGTCATATTGATGCCTAATTAGCTAACTTTACTCTCTTTTACTTTAGTAGTGCCCTCATGTATGATTTCAAATGCACGTCATATTTCATGGGTGATTTCATATATAGACAACCAATTGAATCAACCTATATTAAGTATAAAACAAATATGCACCACTTTGTTATTTAAGCAATAAGCCTCTTATTATTTGCTCCACTAGTTTCTATCTTTTTTGTACCTTAGGCTTCGCTTTATCTATAAGTATGATTTTCATCAAAAAATAAGTCATATTGTCTACAAAATCCTAAAGACCAATCCCTGCAACTAAGGAACGTTTTTAATTTTAATCTTTTAGTGCAAAAAATTTTCCTATCAATGAATGGTGTTTATGACGTAATTGTGATCTTTACTCATATTTTATAGAAATATGTATGCAGTTATCAAGACTTACTTTGGAAAAAAAATTTGGTCCTCATATGACACATAAGGGATGTGATAAATGTGTACATGTGTATGTATTCTTAAATTTTATGCATTTTAAAAATTGAATAAATTCATTGCATATACTAATGTATGATTATTAAAATTTTCATACAAGGTAATAAAAAAATAATCATAATAATAACAAAAAAGAGAAGGAAGAGAAATTAAAATCAATTTATAGTGATTTAGTTAAATAACCTTTGGTCTATGTTCACCCTTGAAACTCCATTTAGAAATTCATGATTGTGTTTTTTAATAGGTAAAGAGAAGTCTTTTGTACATGCATCTTGTTTCAAATTAAAAGGAATATTTATACATCTTTCTTTCTTAAGTTCAAGAGGAATCATTTACACATCTTCATTTGCAAGGATGAAGAGGAAATCTTTACACATCTTCTTTTTCATAAGTAAAGGAGAATTCTAAACAATTTAATTGTTAACTTTATCACTCAAACACAATCTAAGAATTTCTTTCTTGATCAGACAATACATTAAAGACTTATATCTTACCCACACATATATGAATATAATTTAAAGAAAAACTCTCAAAAGTTTTTCAAGATTTCCTTTAGCACTAGAGATTCTCTAAACAATATATTCAAATAGTCATTATTAATACAAAATAGTTACTATAATTTATAATTTCATATGTATACGACTAGATGATACTCATCATAAACTAATTAAACCACCTTTTATGTCTAATTTTGAAAACAATATCACTAGCCAAACCCAAACCTTCAACTAATCAATCTCATTGGTTGGCATATCAACTAGCCAAACCTTAACCAATATATTAAGTCAAAGAACTCCTATTGCTCCTTTTAAACACCTCACTGATTAGTAAATATCAACCCTTTAACTAGTAGATGTACTAATGAGTTTATATCTTTAAATCTCAAGTTTTTTTCAAAGATTAAATGAACCCTTTAATAAAAAAATTAACTCAAAACCATTTCAAAAATTTTTCAAAATGTATTTTGATGATCAAGGGGTTTTCCCTAAAACCTTTCTAAATTTCTTCTTAATTACAAAAAATATTTACATTACGTTGTAGATGTAAATAATCATGAAATAATTAAGCATTTAATTTATTGCAAAGTTTAAGATAAAGTTATAAAAATACAACGATGATTTATTGCATACATAATTGCCTCATTATGTTTGCTAGTGTCATTATTTTATATCTTTGTGTATGTTAATTTTCTTTGTTTTTTTAAGTTTGAAGTTATTCTTAATGGAAATTAATCTTGTCAAGGTGTATTTTGGAACCAAATAGAAAGAACTGTGAACATTTTGGGATAAAAAGAGCTAAACTATGCGTTAAACCTAAGTAGACATGGTCTTGTGCAGTGATACCTATGTGACAGTCAGCAATAGTGCGTTTAACGCATTAAAAGCAACCCATGCATTTTACTTAAAAATACACAGTATCAACATAGGTTTTAAAAAAAACAAAAGAGAATAGTGACAGTGGACTAACAAAATTGTTTTGTCACATCAACACAACAACAGTGTAGTGTTGGATCGAAAACAAAAGCATGCAAGATTTGGCTAAAATGATGGATTTTAAAACTTTTTCCGAAATCAAAACACAACGGAAACAAAATAACCAAATCAACATGTTTCAGCCATACATGATACGATATAAGGAAAATAATTAACATAAGAATAAGATGAAAATTATAGCGACTCCTTGCTACAGCTTTGACTCCTCGCTTTTGTATCTTCTCCTTATCAATGTATCATCTCCTCGTTATTGTATCCTTGACCAATCCGATCTACCACTTGTTCTCCTTGGACAACGTGGTTAACAAGATCCTTTGGTGTGAAAAGAGAAGAAATATTTGAGGAAATTTCCTTAGATGAAAAAAGCCAAAAATGAGACTCTTCTCATTCAAGTTTTGACCAACACATACAAGAGAAGAGAAAGTGAGTCAAAAATGCAACAACCATTCTTCACACTCTCTCAATTTTGGTTATAAATGAAAGAAAGAAGTGAAGTGCATCCAATGCATCACTTCATTCTTTAATCAAACATAAAGAGTCCAATAAATGAGACCCTCGCATTTGTTTAAGATGGCTATATGAAAAGACTAATAACCTAAATGAGACCCTCTCATTTTCGGTTGTGAGATTAAAGAAGGGAGAGAGTACATCAAATTCAGCTCCTCCTTCTGTAATCAAATGAATGCTAAAAGGTTGCATGCCATCATTAAAAGGAAACCATTAAACCATTTAATGATAAGATGATTACTCCATTTAATGATGATACAACATGATAAAAACCATCTTAAATTTAGCAATTCAATGCTAAATGTACAGCTGCACATTTAGCTATAAAAAGCCGAAATATGCCCTCCTTTTTTCTTTAATAACTTTGTTTCAATTTAATTAATCTAATTAATCAAATCAAACCAAAGTACAACCCAATATTAAATGTTCATTTGGGTTTCTAATAACAATTAATTAGTGCAAGCTCAATATTCAATCATAGGCTTTAATACCCTATTTAATTAACTCTTAATGAAATTGTTTTGGTATTTTTATTCTGAATCTAATTTGGTCCTTTATTTTCTCTTATTTTCGGTAACCTCTATTTATATTTCCTACTTTGCTTGATAACCTTCTTAGAAGCCAAGTGGGGAATCTAATTGAACATATATAATTCAAGCCCCAATAGGCCTGGAATTAATTTAATCTCATTATATAATCCAGCATATTAACCAAATGTCATTCCACTAAAGACAGTTAGTTGTACTCTTGAATTACTAAATATAATGAGAATACATGTTTCTAATTAAATGTCTAATTGCAAACTCTATTATAAATCATATTATAGCCATCTACACAATAAAGGGTAAAATTACCGTTTTGCGCTTATGTTGGTTTTTCCTTCTAGATCTCCCATTTTACTCTATATGGTGATTAACACACAAGATCTCATCTTAGTGTTAAGACTTGATGGGTAGTTAGTCCATCAAACTACTGGCACTAGTTTAAACACCAATCTCCGTCAAACATCTAGAAGTGATGATATCACTATAAATTTTTTATTTGAGTGAATGTTCCCTGACACATGTTTCAATTAATAATTCCAACATGTAGACATTGGATTGATAATCTATAAAAATTCATTCCGATCATTTCAAGAATTATAATGAAACACATATGAGTTCACCACTCATCAAGATTGTGGTTTGTAATAAAAAGAATGCTAAGGTGTATCTTTTAAGATTAAAGTAACGGCCTATTTTATTATTTAAAAACATACTTGATTCTAGATTCATTTAATAGTACCATTATCGATAGTCAACTACTAATATGATATGAAACTCATTATTCCCTTGAAGTAAACTCTTTTACTTACACGAAGATAAATCGCAACACTACAGTATAAACCATAATCAAGCGATCAACTTGATTATTTAACTATGAATCAACTAATTTAGATTCTAATAATATACATGTTTCCTATAAATCTCCATGTATATGCATATTACTTACAAAAGAATCTTGGTACCTTATGACTAGATATATAATGCTCACACAAATAAAACAAAACTCTTTTGTTTTATTGATAATAAATATTTTCATTACAAAAGTAACTGTAAGAAGATTAAGTTATATATAAATACACTTGCTTTCTAAGGCACTATATTTACATAACTCCAACACATATGTCTTAGCAAATATTGAGGAAAAAATCCCAAAGATAAATACCATTGTAACGATAGATGAAGGAAGCAACATATTTGAAGATTAGGTGAATGTATGCTACTCATGGAAACTAGAAAATTACAAAAAGAATGAATGTTAGAGACAAACAAGTAGTAAATTTGAGATAGGTTCTTTGATGAGATGGATAAAATAAATACAATCAAAGATATTGGATCTCAGCAAAATGAAGAGAATAAGCAATAAGACAGGCCCTTAAACTTAGATGTAGGAGAGAAAAATAACTTGGACAATAATCCTAGTGAACATATAGCCCTACTTGGAGTCCCAGAAACTTCTAATAATATAAACAAAGTATAATAAGAAGCAATATAGATTACTAGATATGGATGTAAAGATGGCCTGTACAATTACATCATCACCTAGTTCCTTTAGAAAAAACAACAAACCTTAGCATAGCCAAGTCAGTTGTCAATACCAATCAAGTAAATAAATAGTAGCTTGGTAAGAAAGCACATAATTCAAAAGGGTATCTAAAAGGAAATTAGGTAGGAAGAAAAAAAGATTCATCAAACTCCAATTGATGCCTTTTTTCAGATGGAACAAAAGATGTCATAGTAGCCTTACTAGATAGAATTCATTGCTTGATTATATCAATATGACCTAACCATATATTGTAGGTTTGTTAAAAACCAAGTTGGTCGCAAGCAAGTACATGAAGTTGTTATTTTTGAAAAAAGAGTGGAAATCCTCACTAATCAATATGGTCATTAATATAAAATGATATTGGATGCTTTTGGGCCCAATAAAAATGATATTTTATACTCCTTTAGCTCAGAATAATATATTTATCTAGCCTTGGGGCTTTCCTGGAGTTCATACCAAAAACCACCTTCTCTTTCTCATTATCCTTGACTGGTTTGGTTAAATTAGCAATGTCCAAATGGGATATTTAGGGCAGGTTGAGTTTTTGCAAATCTACTAGAGAGACAACATAAGAGCTAGTGGTACCAAGAAGAGAGGTGAAAAATCTAATAGCTTCTGTTTGAATTTCCTGGGACCTTTGTAGAAATATTCCATCAACAGAGGTGATCGAGTATAGCTTGATGCGATTTTGCCTTGCTAGGATTGTATTGAACAAGAAACTAGTGCAGCTGTCCCCATTCTTGAGCCAGTTAATTCGAGCTCTCTGTTAAAGAAAAGAAGAGTGGTTTTTCATAGCCTGTAAGGATTTAAAAAGAGTTGTTTTTTCCTTAAACAATAGTGTCGGATCAGATGGAAAAGATGTAAGCTTGCTTTGTATATTTTCAAGATAAAGTCTGGTGGAGACAACAAATGAAACAGTTGGCCGCTTCAATGTGTTCAATAGTTTGAGTTCAACTTTGATAATTTTCAATTTCTGTATACAACAAAATTGTCTTGTCCCTTTAACAAAAAATTATGCCCTCTTCTAGCAAGCCTCATTGAAACCTAGTTCATTAACAAGGAAATTGTTGAACCTAAATGGATGATATTGTGTAAGTTGCTAGAACATTTTCTCGATTGTGATTGGGCTGTGATTCGAATATAGTGGGTCTTTAAAGGTAGCAATGTTGTGAGAAAAATGGTGTGGCCAAAGGTCATTAACAAGAGCTTGTTTTATTTTCTTTTTGATGAACCAATTCGAATTTTGTTTATTAGACTAAGTGTAGAGGTGTGCCATATGTTTGAGGTCTGTCACCCCAATGTAGTCAACACAATCTTTAAAGTTTGCTGAAAAATTCTTGAGGTTGGAATGGCCTTGGGCTTTAGATGCATAGAAATTAAAATTAAAGTCTCCACAAATCAACCAAGGCTTAGTGATGGAGCTGGTGATATGTCTTAGGTTATTCCACAAAATTCTTTTTCGAAACCTGATATTACTTGCATATATGAAGGATATGTTGACGACAGTGTGTTACTTCAAGAGGGGGACATTTAGATATATGGCTTGTTTATTAACTTCCACCATATCTATTTGATTTCATTAAATCAATAGCACAAAATTATTCTTCCATAGACATGGTGGGTGTGGTTAGTGAGCATTATCTAGTTTGGGCCCAAAATATTTAATTTTTCAAGGTTCTCTACTTAGATTTTTGTTTCAAGAAGGGAAACTAAGAGAGGTTTTTCTCTCATAACAAAATCTCTTAAGGCTGAAAGCTTGGAGGGATAATTTATTCCTCTTACATTCCAATTTAGAATAGACATATTATAGAGAAGTGTTTTTGGACCTTTTACCTTTGCTCCTCTGGGATTTCCTTTAGATTATGCTATAAAAAATGTCATTAGAAACAGTTTTAGACATTTCCTTTTGTGTATCTATTTGCTCATCCAGTGCTATGTTTTTGGGAGAATCAAGTTTAACATCTATTTTGAAAGATTCAACCATTAAAGAAGAGTTAGGAAGTGTCACACCTGAGTTAAAGTTTGGAAGCACATTAGAGTTTGAGAGGTTGGAAGTAGTATCCATTTGAGGGTTATGCATAGTTGTTCTATGTATTCATTCATCACAAGTACCAGTATGAGAGTTAACATTGACTGCCAAGTTTATCTTATAAAAGAAGAACATTTGTAAGTCCTTTAGTTTTCCAATGTTTGTTTGCCCATTAGGCTATTAATGGAAAAGCTGGCCGATGATTGAATAAAAAACCGACCATTATAGATTTATAGCTATTTGCACCTTCCATCAAGACTTTAACATCAAGGTAAACAATAAGCTTACCATCCTATGTGTACAGGTGGTGTGAAGGTTATGTTTGAAATGAAAGAGTCACCAACAATTTGTTTCAATGTTTTTGAGGTAGTTGGTCTAGCAAGATTTGGGATCGATGGGCCAGGGTGATAAGTATAAATTACATCGTGTTTTAGGGCATTGTTTGATATGTATTTAGCCATTAATTCAATCTTTTAGTATGTGATTAGGTTCAAATTGTGTTAGTTTGTTAACTACTTGTGTTTTAAGGGGTTAGTACAAAGTTTTGAGCTTAAAACTTATGTTTTTGAGGTACCTTAATGTGTTTTCTAGTGTTTTAGGGTCAATATCGAAGAACGGAGGAGTTTCTAAAGACATTCTGGCCGAAACAATAGCCCATGATTGTAGCCTATCATGACAGAAGCTCCAAGAATGGCCCACGATCATAACAGAAGGCTCAGATGTGAGCCACGATTGTGGCCCGCATTGGGTAAACATGTAGACACTTATGAACTTTACGTTTTGAGGAACTTTTTAGACCTTTCGAACCCTAGAAAATAGAGTTACCCAAAATATAAGAGACCATTTAAAGAACAACAAGAGAGAAAAGAAGAGAGTTTTACATTTCAGCAACCCTTGTAAACCCTAAAGGGAGAGAAAAAGAAGAGAGAGAGAAGAAGAAGAAGAGGAAGAAGGTGGAAGAAGAAGTTGATCCGGACGTTGTTGCTCCCTAGATCAGGTGTTATCCAGACGCTGCTGCATTCTCAATTTGTCCAACCTAAATTTTATTTTCTCTTTATTTCTTTTTTCATTTAAATGTATAAAGTAGAGATGGATTGTATGGGAATGGATTTCGGGTTGTTGATAATGTTCTAACTCTCCTTCGACATATTTCGGTAACAAACCAAGAGGGTAACACAGATAAAGATGATTAGATCAGATTAATGAGAGTTAGGTGATCTAATTGACTACTTAATCAATCTAATCGGTAATTTCATAGAGAGAGATCTTGTGTGAGACCTGATTGTTTATTATGGAGCTTTTGAACTAATTAGAATTTTGGGTAATTTGTGAATTGAGAGATTGCAAGTCCTATAAGTCGATTAGGGTTTACAATTTAGGGTTTAATGGTTATAACTCGAGAGAGAGTAATCAACCCTACGATCATCTAAAAATGACGCCCCGTAAACACATAAATAGATAGATTAGCATTAACGATAGGTAAAATCCCCTCTCTTATAACTTGGTTAACTCTCTTGATGGATTTCCATTGTGACCTGTGTGACTGCTAAGTTTTATTACGTTTTGTTGAAATTTTTGCTTTATAATTCTTAAATCAATTTCTCGTATTTACTTTCCATGTTCACTTGTGCAGTTTTTGTTTCTTTTTATTCTTTCCCTTAGCCTTAGATAACATAGAATTAGATTAGTCCTCCTCCTCACAGGATCGACACTTCTTATACTACAGTCACGACCTGTG
Organism: Erythroxylum ulei; assembly: GCA_027564395.1. NCBI lineage: Eukaryota > Viridiplantae > Streptophyta > Magnoliopsida > Malpighiales > Erythroxylaceae > Erythroxylum > Erythroxylum ulei. The sequence goes on from JANITX010066648.1 coordinate 8,552, forward strand.
CGCTTGCGATATTATAAGGCTTATAAATTTTAAAGCTCAAACAAAACGATCAAGTTTTTGGAGTCATTCCCAGGGAGACATAGATTAGTTTAATTCTTTTAATATAAGGCTTTTTCACCACATTTTGTGAAAAACAAGAGAGAAAAAAAAAGAGAGAAGCAAGACATAAAGTAGACGACACATCAATTTGGATATCACTAGACAACAATGGGGAATTTTAAGAGTTGAAAGCCAAAAAGAGAAAGAAAGAATAATTACGGAGGATATATATTCTAGGGAGCAAAGGACTCTTATGGATTTCAATGAGCCCTAACTTAGTTGGGAAAATTATCATCCTTATTTGAACACGTACCCTTCGGGTGGCAAAACTACCCAGATTTCTATTGATCTAATAATGGAAGGACTCCCATTAGACATCAAGACTTAATAGGATTTCAGCAAGATAAATCCAGTTCATGGAATTCGAAGTTTGACAAAATCTTAGATAAGCTCACATACATGGAAGAGACCCAGAAGAGATTGGAAGAGCAATTTGATCAAGTAACGAAAAATTATGGCTTTTCTATTCACAACCTAGAGATTTAAGTGAGATAGCTTTCTCGTGAATTTTGTAAGATAACTGTAAAAGACTTTTTGAGCAATATGGAATTACATCAATGAGAGCAATATGAGGCTATCATACTTAGAAATAGGGAAGAGCAAGAAAAACCAATAGGAAATTAAGTTGAACCCCTCTTGAAGAAGACTAAGAAATGAAGAAAGAGGATGAAGAAAAGAACGATAACCCTCCCTATTATTCCCTAGATCTTGGTATACCATGCTTGAACATAAAAAAACTTGGGTAGATGTCCATGAAGAGAACCTTATCATTCGGATTACTGATGATCAAGTGACATTCAATATGAATGGTGTAATAAACAATCCGGAGGAGGGTTGCACATTCAAAAAAATTGATGTGATCAAATCTTTGAAGGAACGAGAGGATGAAGAAAAGTTGAAAATAGACATCAAGTTTGAAGAAGCTATGGAAGTCTGTGTTCAGGAAGCCAAAGAAGAAGAGGACATAAGGGCAAACGAGGAATAACTAAAAAGAGAACAGCTCACTCTCTTATCTGGCAAATTTATGGATTCTATGGAAGATTCAGGGAGTTCTTTTATTCCCTGTTTTGTTAACAATCCACTCGACAAAAGGATATTATTGAGCTTAATTGGTTTTCATAATTTTATCAATATGGTCCCTTTGATCATTTTGCAATTTTTAGCTTACTTACAGGCTATAAAGCTGATGTTAAACGAAAAGGGTGGAGGCAAGCAGCTCATAATTGATCCTAGCTAAGTTTTTTATGATGCAAGGTCAAGCTAATGACCCTAAATTAGCATGTTGAGTAGTTAGATTTAAATTGTTGGGCAGTTAAGTTTGTTTTAAATTATAAAATAAGCTTGTGATGATCTGGAATGGTTGGGCTACTAACTCTCTTATTCTCTTTGAATCAAGTATAAGAAAAGGAACCTAGCTTAGTGTCAAGCGCATTAGGTCTCCATCTTCGAAATCATCCCCCTAGTCACCTTGATGAGTTCGTGTTCTAACCCTTCTCTTTTCATTTTTGTTAGTATTTTCTTCGTATTTTTCATATATTGTGTTTTATTTCCCTGGTGTATTTGTGTACCCTTCTCACATTGAGGAAAATGTGTTGTTCAACTATGGTGAGGGTTGCTTGTTTTTCTTTAACTGTGAATTTTACATATTGTTACGTTAGGTGTGTTTAGGTTGTATATTGTGAATTGTGTGAATGTATCGATGGATTAAATGGAATGAAATCAATTTAATACTAGCAGTAGCCAATTAAGAATGTGATGTAGCTGGCTAACCAGATTGACATGTATCATAAATGTGTGCTTTCACGAAAAAAGGCTATAATGATGTTCCAACTAAGCAGTTTAATAAAAACATAACTTAGTCGAGTAACTAGATCAATATTCAGCACTAATGTTTGCCTCCATGGAAAAGACTAGGTCTATATCCACAAAAAGTAAGAAAAACAAGAATGTTTTCTAATAAAAACTTACCAAACTTGTAAGTAGCCTAACTTTCTATGAAAACGCACTTAGGATTAGTTACAAAGTTTGAATGAACAAATAATTAGTAATGTGTGTGTACAATTGAAAAGGGTGAATAAACTTGACATTTGGAGTTGAATAATATGTATATTTATTCCAGAGCTCCCAGACACAAATTTTGCATGTTAATGATTTGGAAAAACTTAATTGATTATGTTTAGAGTTAAATTTGTTTCATGATGTTGAAGCCATTGTCTCATTATTGCATTGTGTGTTTTTTGTTTTGTTTTATTTGTTATTTTGTTTGCTTAAGTGTGGGGATGTAATAAGTGTAAATTGCAACGTATTTTAGGGCATAGTTTGATATGTGTTTAGCCATTAATTCAATCTTTTAGTATATGTTTAGGTTGGAATTGTGTTAGTTTGTTAATTACTTGCGATTTAAGTGTTTTAAGGGATAGTAAAAGCTTTTGAGCTTAAATATTATATTTTTGAGGTACCTTGATCTATTTGCTAGTGTTTCAAAGTCAATATCGAAGAATAGAGGAGTTTCAGAAGACATTTTGGCTGAAACAAAGCCTCGATTGTGACAGAAGCTCCAAGAATGGCCCATGATCATGGCCTACATGCTACGATCATGACAGAAAGCTCAGATGTGAGCCAGGATCGTGGCCTGCATCTGGCTAATATGCAGACACTTACTAACTTCACATTTCGAGGGACATTTTGGACCTTTCGAACCACGAAAAAGCCCTAGGTTACCCAAAACATAAGAGACTATTTAAAGAACAATAAGAGGGAAAAGAATATAGTTTTACATTCAGCCAAAATTGGAAACCCTAGAGGGAGAGAAAAGGAAAAGGGAGAGAGAGAAGAAGAAGGGGAAGAAGATGTGGATCCCGACGCCACATCTCCCCGGATTAGGTGGTATCCAGACATCGTTGCCTTCCCGATCTGTCCAACCTAAGTTCCTAATAAGTGTGAAATGCATCATGTTTTAGGATATAGTTTGATATGTGTTTGTCTGTTTATTCGATTGATTAGTATGCATTTTCAGTAAAATTATGTTAGTTTGTGAATTAATTGTGTTTAAGTGTTTTTATGCATTAGTATAAGCATTTGAGCTTAATTATTATGTCTTTGAGGTACCTTGATGTGTTTGTTAGTGTTTCAGGGTCAATAGCGAAGGACGGAGAAGTTTCAGAAAGATTTGGACCGAAACAGTGGCCCATGTCATGGCCCATCTGCCACAATCATGACAGAAGCGAAGGAGACAGCACAACTGCCACAATCACGATCACAAAGACAACAATGGCCAAGGAATTCAGTAGGATTTGGACCACAAAGCAAACCAAGATGACAACAGAGGACCCTTATGGATTTTATGAAGCCAAGGCTCAATGTGGCTAACCAAGGAGTGGCTAGGCCACTTGTATAAGCCACATCATTTGAAATTAAGCCTGTTGGATCCCGTTTCTGGAGCCCAACTATCCAGAGTCATAAAGCGTGAGCGGGTTTCCTTTTAAGGTCATTTCAAATAACCCTCATCTTCTTTGAATCCAGCTTTCTGAATTCAACACCAAAGGCTATTAATTTTTGTGGAAAGGTAGAAAAATGTGCTAGGAATCCATTGCTTCAAGAATTACTTCATTTGGAGGTCGGATGAAGAAGTTATGGTCAAAAGAATCGAACATGTTTATGTCCTCAATCATATTGTACCTCTCTTTGCGCAAATGCCATAACTTTCATTAGAGATGTCTGATTGAGGTCGTTTTTTGACATTTTGAAAGAGGACTTCTAGATATACAACTTTCATGAGAACTCGAAGCGAGATTCTGCCTTTAAAAGGGTCAAAATCGCAATTTACTATAGCTGTCCCGTGAATGTTCGTAGGCAAGCCTGGGTTGCTTTCTAGACCCGAATGTCCGTTTAACAGACATAGGGGATTCTCAAACCCCTCCATAGCTTCTCCAATGCTTCCAACATCCATTCTAACACCGTGTTCACTTATAATCTTCTCAAATTCAACCCTTTTAGTGCAAAACCACTTCTTATCCACTTAACTACTAAATTCATCTCATCAACTCTTGAATCTCAACTCAAAAGATTCAATGCATAGAATCTTTCCAACTCTATCTTGCTATTCTAATACTAGCACCAATTGGCAATCTCAACAAAGAAGAATATGCACATCCATCATACTCAACCTTTAAAATAACATAATCATAAAAAAGGAACTTCTAAAATTCTCATTCTCATTTCTAAACAAAGTCAATGTTTGAACAAGCTTTACTTACATATCAACATATATATCAAACTTAATACAAAATACAAAAGGATGCTCATGTTTGATATGCCTATAAAGCCATCCAAATTCATCACTAACTTAGCACAAAATATTCCTAGCTATCTTGGAGTTTCCAAATGCCTTGCAAGGATCTCTAATCTTCCTGTTTTGCACTTGAGGAGGGAAAATGGTGGGTTGAACTACACAGCTCAGTGGCTAATATATTTATAGCTATTAGCAACGAGCCACACAATCAAACATATATGAATATCCATATAGGCATACATGTCTTGTCCTAATCCAGCAATAAAATTTCAGCATTTACAATTCCAATCCATATTTCATAATTCAATACATCATCACATAGAACATATTGGATGTAATTTAACATCAAAGCATAACACTCAATTTGCATCATAACTTAGCATATCAAAATGCAAATGAACAAATAATTGGCTCGAGAGTTCCGTGGAACAAAACAGAGAAACCGAAGTTTACTCCGTGAACGAAACGAGTCCACTTTTCAGATCTCGTATACCATAAGCGGGCAGCCGGGAGAAGGCTTTATGTCAACGTGCACCTGACTACGAAACGGTTCCACTCTTGCCTAAACGCAATCAGCTCTCATGCTCAATTCAATCAATCACAAATTCATATTTTCATGCTTTTTCTTTATACAAAATGCCATGACACAATTCAATGGCATAACATGATCATACTCATAATTTAACCATATCAAAATTTCATACATGACCATACTCACAATTTAACCATATCAAAATTTCATACATCTTTTAATGCATAACATAACATAAAACACATCATAGAAATTCACAATTTATCAATTCAAGCATATATATACACACATATGCACATTGCCCATTTACACAATAACCATAAATATTTTACCCACCTTATAACTCTTGAAAATTCAAACTCAATTGTACCCTTCCTCTTGCTCTTGGGTGGGTTGTTCTTGATTTCCTAACACAACCAAAATGTTCACTCAATTCCAATTGAAATGGAAATCCCCCAAATTTTCATAATCACAACAAAATGAAATTAACACAAATCAAGCTCAAACTTAACCTACCGATCGTCCATCTAGGTTAGAAAACCCAAAACCTAGCTTAGAAACCCAAAAATCAAATGGGTTCCTCAATCATCTTCTTCCTCCAATCATTCCCAACACAAAAATCTCTTTCTCTCTCTAAAACTTCTTCATTCACAACACAACCCATTTCTTTGATGAAGCAAGAAGAAAAAGGTGAAGAACTTACCTTAAGAAGCTTGATTCCTTCTTCTTCCTATGATTTTCTTCTTCCTTTCCCTAGCTTCTTCGATTTTTCTTCTCTTCTTTTCTTTCTCTCACGTTTTCTCTCTTTTCTCTTCTCTCTTTTGCTTCTTACGATACTCCCCTCTCTCATTCTTAAAACAAGACAATTTATGTCTTGTTTTTTCCAAGTATACCCCTCATTAGCCTTGTTCTCCCAATTTTGCCCCTTCTTCATTTATTTTATTTCATCCACTAACTCCTTTAATCCACTTAATACCACCTTAATTCTAACTAAGTCCCAATCTTTCCATTAAATATTCAATCTCTAATCATACCTATTAAATTAATGAACCAATTCTATAAAAAAATAATTAAACAAACAAACAAAAATAAATAAATAAATAAATAAACAATTAATAAGAAATTTAGAAAAATTCTCAGGATCCAACACTATTAAAGAACCTTAAGTTGAAAAGAAGGAACAAAATATTGATAAGTGTCAGTTCTGTAAAAAAGAAGAACACTATCAGAAAGATTGCATTAAACATAAGGCACAATTCGAAAAGAAAGATCTATCTAAGACTTTTGTATGTTTTGAATCTAATTTAAGTAATGTTCCTCACAATATTTGGTGGCTTGATTTTATAGCTACTACTTATGTATCTAATACAATGCAGGGATTCCTTACGATCCAAATCACAAGCCAAACTGAGAATTTTCTATATATAGGAAATCATGACAAGGCCGGAATTGAAGACATAGGGACTTATTGTTTGGTTTTAACTACTGATTATTATTTAGACCTATTAAACACTCTTTATGTACCTTCAATATCTAGGAACCTTACTTATGTTTCAAAGTTAGATGATTGTGGTATTAATTTTACTATTGGACATAATTGTTTCAATTTATATAAGAATTCTGGACTTATTGGTTTTGGTATTCTTGTTGATGGTTCATATAAATTGAAACTTGATAATCAATTTTCTGAATCCTTTCTTACTGTGCATCAAAATATTGGAATTATGTGTAGTATGCTTAATGAAAGTTCATCTTTTTTATAACATAAATATTTAAGTCATGTATCCAAAGAAAAATTAGAAAGATTAGTAAAAAAAAATAAGATTCTATAGAATCTAGATTTTACTAATCTTAGCTTGTATGTGGATTGCATTAAAGGAAAGGAAAGCAAACATAACAGGAAAGGAGCCACAAGAAGCATTTAGCTTCTTGAAATTTTACACACTGATGTATGTAGACCTTTTGATACTTCATCTTTTAGTGGAGAAAAGTGTTTTATCACCTTTATTGATGATTTTTCATGTTATGGATATGTCTATTTGCTTAAATAAAAATCTCAACCAGTGAATGCTTAAAAAATATAAATTAATGAGGTTGAAAGGCAATTAGACAAAAAAAAGTGAAAATTATAAGGTATGATAGCAGTGGTGAATATTATGGAAATTATGATGAAATAGGACAATGTCCAACTCCATTTGCTAAATTTCTTGAAAGACATGGCATATGTGCACAATACACTATGCCATACACACCTTAACAAAATGGTGTGATAGAAAGGTGTAATATAACATTCATGGATATGATTAGGAGCATGATAATTAATTCATCACTACCCAAATCCTTGTGGATGTATGTGCTAAAAAAACCATGTACCTATTGAATAGGATTCCTAGGAAGGTAGTTTCCAAAACTTCTTTTGAGTTATGGACAAATAGGAAACCTAGCTTAAGACACCTTAGGTGTTTGGGGTTGCCTAACAGAAGCAAGAGTTTATAATCCACATCAAAGAAAGTTAGATTCTCGAACTATTAGTGGTTACTTTATTGATTATCCTGAGAAATATAAAGGATATATATTTTATTGTCTAAACCATAGTTCAAGAATAGTAGAAACGGGTAATGCAAAATTTATTGAAAATGGGGAACTTAGTGGGAGTGAGGAACAACGAAGTGTGGACATAAAAACAAGTAAAGATATAAGTTCCTTTATCTATAAGTGTTCCTTCATCCTCTGTTGTTCCAATTGCTAAAGAACGTATTGACAACAATGAACAACATTTAATGACGAAATATCCCTTAAAGAAACTAACTCACACAAATTTGAATCAAATGAGTCACAAGAACTACCTTTGAGAAGATCTCAAAGAATAAGGAAATTAGCTATTTCAAGTGACTATGAAGTTTATTTGTATAAACCAAATATTGATATTGGAATTAATAAAGATCTGATTTCATTTTCACAAGCCATATAATGTGACGAGTCAGAAAAGTGAGTTGATTCCATGAAGGAAAAGTTAAAATCCATGAATGATAACAAAGTTTGGGATATAGTTGAATTGCCAAAAGGTTCCAAATGAATTGGGTGTAAATGGGTTTCCAAGACCAAACTTAAGTCGAATGGCAATATCGAATGATATAAGGCTAGACTTGTTGTTAAAAGATATACTCAAAAGGATGGCATTGATTACGAAGACACATTTTCACCTATCTCAAAGAAAGACTCATTGCGTATTATTATGGCACTAGTAGCTCATTTTGATTTAAAGTTACACCAAATGAATGTGAAAACATTCTTTTTGAATAGAAATCTTGAAGAGGAAGTTTATATGGACCAACCTGAAGGTTTTTCAATTGAAGGAAAAATGTCATGTGATGTGTAAACTTAAGAAATCAATATATGAACTCAAATAAGATTCTAGGCAATGGTATATATTAAGTTTAATGATACCATCACCTCTTTTGATTTCAAAGAAAATCTTGTTGATCATTGTATGTACCGAAAGGTCAGTGGGAGTATAATTTTATTTTTAATCTTATATGTTGATGATATCTTGCTACTAATGATTTGGGTATATTGCGTGAAACAAAAGATTATCTCTCAAAGAATTTTGAAATGAAAGATATGAGAGACAAAAGATTGCCATTTCAAAATTCTCATATTATTGGTTGTTTAGTTTTTTTGCAACATTGGATTGGTTATAAGGTTGGTTGCGTGTAGTGGTGAGACTGGTCTATTTGAGGAGCCATATGCACAAACATTAAATCTGTCAATAATTAACAATACAATATTTTTCATACGTTCAATCACTAAATGAAATCCATTAATTCATACTTAAAGAGTAGGATCAGTCTAGCGAAAATGAAAATGACGAGCATAATAAGCCAAGAGACTCTAAGGTTGTGAAGAAAAACATTAAGATCGTTGTTGAAGAAGGAGAAGAGAATATTAAACTAGAAGTGACAGTCACAATCTCTAGAGAATTGGTGGCATAGTGGAAGACCTCTCGAACAAGAGGTGATAAGATTAGGGCTTCATAGAGATAACGAGACAAGTGGTTTGAAGCCCGTGATTAGAGTTCACTTATCAGATTTGGAGATTTTAGATTAGGAAAAACTTTAGTTATTTAGAAATTAAGGTTATTTATGCTAAACTAGAGTTATTCAGGTTTAGCTAAGTTTATATAGGAATGATATTAAATTAGTTTATTAATATTAAATATAAATTTATTAAAAATTAGTAAAAATTAATAATAATAATTTAATAATAATTTTCATTTAATAAAATAGTTTTAACATTATCACGTGAAGCTAATTAAAAATATAAAATTTACATAAATAATAGATATCATTATCATCATCGCACCCAGTTCGAAGTCCCGCACTGAAGCGGGGTCTAGGGAGGTCGATAGTACGCAACCTTACCCCTACATAGTAGAGAGACTGTTTCTGGTAGACCCACATGCAAATGAGACAATATAAAAATGATGCAGGTTATAGAGAAAAAAGAAAAACAACTTCAATACCTAGAAATCAACAAAAATAACAAAAGATAAAGATATATATATATATAATAATGAAAATAAGACTAATAGTAATAATTCTAAAAAAGCTAATAATAATAATAATAATAATAATAATAACTAATAAAAATACGAAAAGACAATAAATAATTAGATGATGATGATGATGATGATGATGATAATAATAATAATAATAAAGGAAAAACTAATAAAAATAAGAAAATTAATAAACAATAAAATAGCAATAAAAGAAAACTAAGATAAATAATAAACTTGGATGCAGAGGACAAACTACACGTATAAAATAATGTTGCTAAACTAATAGAGACAAACTCAAAACCTCCAACATGAGGGATACAAAGGGAAAACAAAGATGTAATGGAGAATCTGTAGAGAGTAAGTGGAGAGAAAAAAGAAAATTTACTTGTTCTATAATAAAACGAAAATGCTTATTTGCTCCCATACCTTTGATTGTCTAAGACAAAACAACTGGGAACCCCAAGTGGGTTATTGTCATCTGCATCGTACACTGGACTTAACCGGAGATCCAGTACTGGCAATGAACGCTGCAACACCATGTGACATCCCTGACAACGAATGCTTGTCGAGAGTGTGAGCATGAGCCACCCCGGCTACACCAGCGCTGACGATGATGACGTCAGAGTCGAAAGCGTCAACGAATCTACATTCTTTGTAAACACATGTACAAGTACAATGCTACTTTACGTTTTCTCTAAAACATCATTCAAACATGTATAAATACACTCATTACCACACAGTAAGTTCCTAAAATCATTTTAAAGGTTTAGAAATCAGTCCTAATTCAAAGCAAGTTGTTACGCTTTTCACACAAAAACTTCAGAAAGGCATGAAAGAAAGAGTTACTCTTATTCCCTTCTCAAGGAAACAACGGTAACTAGAAATCATAACTAGATTTACCAACCATTCAGGGACGACTTTAGTCCAATATCAACACAGTTACAGGGCTCCAAAAAAGAAAAGAAACTGTAGAGAAAACGAGAGAGTTATGAAGCATATCAGTTTGTGTCATTCTCCAACACACAAATACTAGTGTAAGCGCAAAAGGGCATGCGTGGATTTGGAAGAAAAACAATAATAATAGGTAGAAATGAAAGTGCATCTGCGTCTCAAACCCTTACCGTAGCATTTCCTCACGAATAGAACAACCACTCAAACAAAAACACAGGAAATTCTCAACAGTTTCCCCTCTTTTACTTTCTACCTCTCCAAAAAGCTCACTGCTTTTTCCAACATGAATAAGCACATAAAAATAGCTCGCACAGCCGAGAAGAACTACACAAACCTCGAAAGCTCCAAACTTTTCTCCAGAAAGTGAGAATACAAAAGTAGATATTAATTAGTAAGAGAAAAACAAGAAACCCCTTTCAGTGACGAGAAAACTTGCTGGTGAGTAGTTTTAGCAGTGAACTTCAGAGGCTATATACGAGAAAATCGGTACATTCTCACTATTGCACTAAGTTAGGAGCTACGAATTCAAAGAGGAATGAATTAATGTTCCTAAAAAACTTTAAAAGTCGAAGTGTTGCGAAGTAACGTAAGGTTTCAAGCGATATCTGCTGAAACTCGGTCAAAACCCTAAACTACAAGAGAAAGAGCTAAATATCCCAGAAATCAGTCGTTAAGCTCTCGCTCATTTGATAAAATGATTCCGAGCATGATTATGTGCTTCTGTTTGGGCAAGAGTGGAACCATTCTGTTCGTCACGTG
>JANITX010066751.1:0-19732 GCA_027564395.1 Erythroxylum ulei
ATTGCAGAAAAGTACAATTTCTTAATCTTTGAAGATCGTAAGTTTGCTGACATTGGAAACACAGTGACTATGCAGTACGAAGGGTGAGAAGTAGTGTCCAGGTTCCTTTTCTTTCTTGTTTCTTTTTCTGTTAGTATCCCCCAGTGGCCTGATGTGTCTTGGTTGTGTTGTGTGCAGAGGTATCTTCCGAATATTGGAATGGGCTGATATTGTCAACGCCCACATTATTTCTGGTCCTGGTATTGTAGATGGCCTGAAATTGAAGGTTTCCTTCTTAATTGGCTCAATTTTTGTCTGGCCACACTTTGATATCATTTGGAACGACATTAACTTGCATTTGTTTAGGGTTTGCCTCGAGGTAGGGGTCTGTTACTGCTGGCTGAAATGAGTTCTGCTGGTAACTTTGCCAAGGGAGACTACACAGCTGCAGCAATAAAAATTGCTGAAGAACATTCTGACTTTGTTATCGGCTTCATCTCAGTTAATCCAGCATCATGGCCAGGTGCACCAGTAAATCCAGCTTTCATTCAGGCAACTCCTGGAGTTCAAATGGTAGCTGGTGGTGATGCCCTTGGTCAGCAGTACAACACTCCATATTCTGTAAGCTCTGTTCAGTGGTCACTAGCTACCTTATGCTTCATTTTTGCCATTTTCTGCACTTTCAGTCTATGCCCTAGTGGAAAAAGATACATGTTGGCTTTCATGTAGTTGAGCGTGCACTTATGACAGAAATTACAACCTTTTAACTGTCTGACAAATGATTTTCCAGGTCATATATGATAGGGGGAGTGATATCATAATTGTTGGTCGAGGAATTATAAAGGCAGCAAATCCTGCAGAGGCAGCCCGTGAATATCGGCTTAAAGGATGGGATGCATACTTGGCCAAATGCACTTGAAATTGTATTTAGTTTTACCCCATTGAAGTTCAAATGGTTAATTGATTTCGCTGGTTATATGCACTTGAAATCAAATTTTGTTGATTTTCAACAATATGATTTGCTTTACCAGACATAATGTGATTGCCTGATTGTTTCCCTTCGATTTAGTATTCCTATGGATACAAAAGCCAGCATCATCTCATGATTGATTCAACGTATATGAATTACTAGAAAGATAGCACTAACAGAAATAAATTTTAGCTGGTTTTCTGGGGCAATTTGCTAAAGGATAGACTGTCCTTTTTCCAAGTCTGCAAGTCCAGGAAGGTTTTCTGTTTATATTTGTACATATTCGCTTCAGCTTGTTGATATGTTTGAGATAATATAGTAGAGGAGAGTTAGCACTCAAATAGCTTGCCTCCTGGAAACCATTCAGTTTGATGCCTAAGAAACTTGTCCTTTCAGGCATTGTTACCAATCCTTTTCCAGGAAGTGAAATAATTGTGAGTTTAGTTGACAGATCATAAAAGAATAACATGCTTATCAAATTATTTTGTTCCCTGGAAAGTTTGTTATGCAAGTGGTTTCATGGTATAACTTTTTTTTTTTTGGAATTTAGTATAACTTTGCATCTTCAGCATAACTAATCAAGTTGTGATGGTGCCATAATGTTTGAATGCTTCAACCAGTCAAATGTTTCAAACTTTCAGGCACTTTAAGCGGTGAAATCCTGGCTCAGGTTGCCTTTTCTAACCCGACATCTTCCTCTGCAACTAACATACATGTTCATACCTCCATTAAGCAAATGACTAACCCCACTTATGCTTCTGCCTTGCCAGATCTTCCTTGTCACCCTACTTTAGCAGTTGCTACGGTTCTCTGCAAAGATTAATTACCGTACATATCTAAATATCAGAGGCATCCCATCCCATGTATTGGAATGACATGTCTTTTTAAAGCACATTAGTTCTTCTTGCTTGTTTTCTATAACCCTAGCTTATGATTTGTTAATTAACGGTAGAGTACTCGGTTTTTTAAGTACGATTAACATTTTTTACGCATTTATACGAAGAAAGGGATTTGTTCTAGTGTCGGTATAGTTTGTAAGACCACAGCCTTTGCTCCTTTTGGTTTCTTATAAGACAATAAATCCCTGATTAGTATGAAGAAAAAGCTATACTCTTGCTTTTGTACTTCAGTATTTTGATATGAAAACGTGGGGAAGCTAGATGACTTACTTGTCCCATTCTGTTTTTGTACAGGAAAAAAAAAGTTAGTTTAGACTGACAATTTGCATGGAGTAGTTGAAGATAATGGGGCTGTGGGGACCAAAACTAATCAGTAAAGAGAAGCAATAGATACATTTTACTCTACACCTCAGACCTAAACTACCATCGTTGGCCAAAATAACCACAAATGGCAAGAATGCTCCGTTTGCATCCCTCCCCTTCAATTTCTGTATGATATTGTTATTACGTAAAATACTAATTCATATCTATACTGATAAAGAAAGAGCATTAGTCTATTTTTCTTTTTTTGATTTAAAAGAAGTGATGGACACTTCAAGAAAAGCCAACAAAGTGCTTGTCCTTATTAACTAGAGACAATACAGCGATTCTGTGGGATCTGTCACACTCTGCATTTTACTTGTTGCCTACTTAGACATGTATATAAATGTCTATAATAAGCAGCCAAATCTGTTACAGAGTTGTCCTTCTTCTGTAACTACCTGAGCAGCACCAAACATTGGCATACTTGTCTCTGTCGATTCTTTTTCTCTTTTATGGTAAAAGAATTTGAACTTGAATTGTTGGAGATGAGAAGAATATGAAGAGAGTAAGGCACCATTTGCTTTTATGGATTCTGGCACACCCCCCAAGTTCAAAAACATGACATTTTTAGCGATTCCATCAACAGTTATGCAGGAGGGGTAAGAGGAGGCACAAAGGAGATGAACTTTCTCACATTTTCTAAGAAGCTAAGCAAGGTGGTAAAGGGGTATCAGTGGGGTCTAGTGAATGTAATCTCAGCAACAAACCTTCACTTTTAGTACAAAACAGAAATTCCTCACCTGTCAAAACCAAAATTCATTCTTCTCTCTCCTTTAACTTCCATCTTCATTTCAATAACTCTTCTTTCTCTCTTTGGCAGTCTGTCTTTTTATACTATAGTGAACGAAGAGATTTCACCTCCCGTTCTTCGGTTTCAGGCTATTTCCTATTAGGGTTTTCCTCCTAGCTCTATATACCCACAAAATGATAGCTGATAAAAAGGGCTGTTTTGATCCTAACTCCGTCCAAGAAGATAAGAATGATGAGCCTTATTCATTCTTGCCACTACCAACGTCTTTAATGGTAAACAGAGCTACAGACAGCCACCATGAGAGCATTGAAGAGAATGTAAAACTCTCGACTGAAGAACTCTCTTTCCAGCTTCAACAGCAGCTAGCATTTGAGGCCAGTCTGATACATGATTCCTTGGTGGAAACACCATACCCTCCTTCAACACCTGACCTTCTCAATCTTTTCCACTTACCGAGATGCTCAACCTCTTCTTTACTGCCAAATTCATCTGTCTCCTTCACCAACCCTGGTTTCAACACTAGCTTAGGACTTGTTGGTGACCTTCCAATGGCAGATACAGCTTCATCATCTACTGTTCTATATGATACTATCTTCCCTTTGAACCTTCCACCACAGACCCCTTACTTTAGAGAGCTGTTTCAGTCTCTACCGACCCATGCTCTCACTTCGCCAGCAACTGTCTCGAGAGGTGGAACTTTGTTTGGTGTTTTAGGGGATGATTGCAAGGAGTGTAACGGAGGACGTCTTTACACAGATGCAGATGACCCTCAACAGTTTGAACACGGTGTTAATACTACGGAGTTCACGGCAAATATGTCTTACGTTGGTAAAGGACAGGAAGGTGGCAAGGGCACCAAAGTCTCAGAACATCAAAGGAGGAAACACTTGACTGATAAGTTTGAGACGTTGAGGAGTTTGGTTCCAAAACCCACAAAGGTACTTAATTACCTACTCATGTCATAGGTTGTAGTTCCACTTCGTGTCTGCGCAAGAATATAGGAAAAGTATCTTATATGATTATCATTTTTTTTTTGTTAGATCAACTGTCAATATAGGAAAAGTATCTGATATGCTTGTTGATGGTGTTTCTTAATAACCCTTTTCATTAATTGCAAATGCATAATTATTGGGAGGGAGTAGAATGATAGAGCATCAGTGCTGAGAGATGCCAGAGATTACATCAAAGAACTGCTTGGGACGGTTGAAGAGCTGAAATTACGAGTGGAGAAGAAGAGATGTGGGAGCCAGAGGATCAAGAGGATTAAGACTGAAGGGGAAGCCAATGGGAATGTAGTAGAGAGCTTGAATATGAATTGTATTGGTGACCCAGATCAGAAGCATACTACATCATCGAGGAGCTCTTGGCTTCAAAGGAAGTCCAAGGATACAGAGGTTGATGTTCGAATTATAGAAGACGAGGTCACCATTAAAGTGATCCAGAGAAAGAAGATCAACTGCTTGCTGATTGTGTCCAAAGTCCTTGATGAACTCCAATTAGATCTCCACCATGTTGCTGGTGGTCACATTGGCGACCACTGCAGCTTCTTGTTCAACACTAAGGTCTGTTCTCCCTAACTTATTTTGCTTCTTTATTTGAATAAAAATGAAATGTTTTTACTGAAGACAGAATCTTTCAATGTTGCAGATACACGAGGATTCCTGTATCTATGCCACTGCTATAGCCAACAAACTAATCGAGGTCATGGATCGAGAGTATGCATCTGGCCCACCAACAGGTTCATCTTGATGGATAGGAATTTGCAAATGGGAGTATCTATATCCGGATCATTAATTTCTTGCATGCAATCTTCTATAGTTAGAGCTAGAACTACTAATTAGGAGAAACAAGTAATATTGTCAAAATCGAACAGAAAACTTCATGATATAGTTCCATTTCTTACTAAATTGAGTTAAACATGAAGTGGAAGAAACAGGATATATATGCTAGTGCTTTATTGGAGACTCTCCCAGTTATCTTCTTCCTGTATACTTGTGAACATGCATTTCAGGGATTATCTTTTGGTTTAGTTTACAATTCTATTTGTTCTTCTAAACTTCCTACTATCTCAGTTGAACCCTGTTTCTGATTTATTCTACTTTTGGTTTTTTGTGTCATTTGCACTAAAAGGAGAAATAATGGGATGAGACAATCGGTTCAACAGTTATTAACCTTTACATTCAGCTTAAGACTCCCTGCATAGTGCACCTCCTCTGCAACTCTTCAAAGTGAAAAACCTACATCCCAGTCTGCCCTTTATTGTAATTTAAAGTTTTGATTCATGTTCTTTCTTGATCATAACTTGAAAGGACTATTGATGGAAATCTTTTGAAAGTTCATAAACTCTACCGATTGACAGAAATAGATTATGTTAAAGCACTATAAATTATCATCAAACTATTCGTTCCAACATACTCAAAACAGTATCCTTGAAAGACTTGATTCAGAAAATAATTCAGAGAGACATTTGATTCATAACTGTAGAAGACTAAATGCTACTGGAACCATGTATCCATCTCAATCTATAGGTATCAATCCGCATTTCATGGATAGACGGAGCTCTCTCTTTATCATCTCATGCCTAATTCCTAGACAAGCAAAGAGTATCTCCCTATAGTTCCAGTAAGTTCATAAACAGAGATCCACAGCACTACTAGAAGAGGCCATTGCCTATCTACTGCTAGCTGTTGAGGTAAGCTAGACTGCAAAGAAGTTGTAGATGAAAGCAGATATGCATCTTCCCATATGCAACCTGTACCCTGAATTTCTAGTCTTTCTGGTAACCACCAGAAAAGCAAAGAGCCACATTATGTTGGATAATAAGTCCATCAAGACTATCACAAGCCTTGCCATATCATCTTCCTCCCATTCCCACCATCCTCGAGACTGTAGCTATAGTTTGCCTCATCATCATCACCCATAAACCGCAAGAATGCTCTGTACTGGGGTCATGAGAAGGTGAAAAGCTTCGTTTTGCAGAGGATCAGTCACCCAAGGTACCCTCTGCATATTATCAAAGAAAGGATTGGCAGATGTTATGCTAGAATAGAAACTCTATGCGCAAATACATGAAAGTAAATATCAAGTCAAGAAATTTTATAGCTCATAGGAAAGTATTGAAAGACAAAATATCAAAGAACAACTGCCTCAAAGTTCAATGTCCCTCAAATACAGTGAAGCTGGACTGGGAAAATAAATTTCTGGAAAACACTATTTTGTGGCCCATCATAAAATCTTTAATTTTATACTTATAACGTGGGGCCTATCATGAAAGCTTGTAATACAATAAATTATATATAAAATAATTACGGATTGAAAATGGTCAATCTTTATACTGAATTTACAGATTGGTTTCATAAACATTGCAGATTTGACAGATTAACCTAATTTAAATCATTGTTTGATTTTAAATTCATGTATATACTTAATTTTATGCAAATATATGATATTGATGCATGATTAACAAATTGTAAAAGGATTATGTGAGACCTTTATTATTTATATTTTGCATAAAAAGAGGTATCATATGATCAATATAATTTCAATTAGTTGAAGATTAGTCACAATATCTTTGATTAACAAAAATTATTTATTAAATGTTATGGACCACATTTAGTAAATGACACAAATTATAATTAATTATATTCAAATGTGATAAATTTTATCTCACATGACGATTTATTATATTTGCATGGTTAATTAGGATGAAATAGTAAATTATTTTTTCTTACTTTACCCATAGGTATTAAGAAAGGAATATAATTTGATAGTTTCATCACAAAGGTTATATATGAATCTTTTAATTAACGCTTAGCCCACAAGCAGTTTTAATTGTTATATGATTCACATCTAAAATATGACTGCATGTTTTAACATTGGTAAAACATGATACATGTTTCTTTGCTTTAACAAATTTAGTGACATAAGCATATTTATTTGAATTTTGTGCAGTTATTCAATCTGTAAATTTTTCTGATATTCAATGTGATATTCCCGAATTGAATGGTAATAACTATAAAATATGGAAAGAGAGGGTTCTTCTCCAGTTAGGGTGTATGGACATTGATCATGCCATACGAAAAGATGAACCACCTGTACCTACTGAAATTAGCACCTAGGTTGAAATTACTCTTTATGAACGTTTCTAACCGCTTCAGCATGATGTACATAAAGACTAAAATTTATCATAATATTCGTGGTTCTATTGGAAAATGTGGTCATGTTAGGGGTCTACTGAAAGCTATTGATGAACAGTTTGAATCTTCAGATAAGGCCTTAGCCAGCACCTTAATGACTAAGTTATCATCAATGAAGCTCACAAGTGTTAGAGATGTGCGTGAGCACTATGCAAATAAGGGACATTGCGGCTTAACTAAGGTCTCTTAAGGTTGAGATGTCCGAGTTTTTCCTTGTGCATTACATACTTAATTCCCTTCCACCTCAATATGGACCCTTTAAAATCTCTTGTAACACACATAAGGATAAATGGTCTATCAATGAACTGATGATCATGTATGTTCAAGAGAAAGGAAGGTTGGTAATGGAATTGGGTGAAAGTGCACATCTGGCTACAAAAGGAAGGAATAAAGGGAAAGCTAGACAATAGGGAAAAGGTAAAATACCAGTCCGTACTGAGATCAAAAAGAATTTCAATCCCAAATGTCGCTTATGCAAAAAGAAAGGGCACATAAAAAGGATTGTGCCAAATTTAAGGCTTGGCTTATAAAGAAAGGTATTTCAATCTCACTTGTTTGTTATGAATCTAACATGGTTGAAGTTTGTCATAACAATTGGTAGATTGATTCCGGTTCTACAACCCATATTTCCAATACCTTGCAGGCTTTTCTAAACAATAGGAAGCCAGTGGAAGTTGTTGAGACATACAAATTAGTTTTAAATTCTGGTTTTGTTTTCAATTTGGAAAGAACATATTATATTACAAGTTTCTCTAGAAATTTGATTTCAGTCTCAAGAATTGTACCTTTGGGATATTCCTTTAACTTTTCAAATACATCATTTGGTTTGTATCATGGATCTAATCTTGTTGGGAATGTACAATAATTGATGGTCTTTTCTGAATTAATTTGCAAGAAAATGTTTTCACAATACAATGCATGTCTACAGTAATGTTGGTATTAAAAGATGTGTTATGAATGAGCAATCCTCTATGTTGTAGCACCAAAGATTCAGACATATTTTCCTTGAAAGAATTAACAAATTAGTGAATGATGAAGTACTTAATGCTTTGATTTTAGTGAATTTAATGTTTATGTGGACTGCATAAAGGGAAAGCGGACCAACATGAAAAAGAAAGGTGCCAAAAGGAGTTTAGACATATTAGAGATCATACATACAGACATTTGTAGTCTAGAAATGGACTTGTATGGTCAGAAATACTTCAACTCATTTATAGATAATTACTCGCGATATATGTAACTCTACTTACTTCATAACAAGAACGAAGCATTAGATGCCTTTAAGGTATTTAAAACAAAAGTAGAGAAATAATGCGGTAAGCAAATAACGATGGTGAGATTAGATAGATGTGGAGAATTTTATAGTAGTTACACTGAGGGTGGATAAGCACCTAATCCATTTAAGAAGTTTCTTCAGGAGTATGGAATAATAGCTCAATACACCATGCCTGAGGTCTTTGGACCAAAATGATGTAGCAGAAAGAAGAAACCGAATATTATTAGACACGATGTGGAGTATGCTTAGCAACTCTAAACTTACTAAATCCTTGTGGATTGAAGCTTCAACTAAGGTTGTTTCTAAAACACCATTTGAGTTATGAAAATGTTCGAAACCGAGTTTGCAACATATACATGTTTTCTGAAGTAAAAGTTTATAATCCACAAGAAAAGAAATTGGATCCAAGGACTATAAGTAGATATTTCATTGGATATGCTGAAAAGTCCAAAGGGTACAGATTTTATTGTCCATCTCATAATACTAGGTTTGTGGAATCAAGAAATGCAAAGTTTCTTAAGAATGACTTGATCAGTGGGAGTGATCAATCTCATGACTTAGTTTTGAGAAGGATCATTGTGAAATACAAACTCCTATTTTAAGTAATAGATTGATTGTCATCATAGCATCCCTTAAAGTCAAACGGGTGTTGAACAACCAATTATTAAAGTTCCACAGGTTGCTGATGACAATCTAGTAGATTCGATTGTTCAGCAATTACCAGAGGTTGTTGAGCAACCAGTTGTACAAGCTCATCCTCACGAGGGAGCTAATACAACATTAAGAAGATTAAGTAGAGAGAAGAAATCAACAATACCTAGTGCTTACATTGTGTATTTACAAGAAGAAATCAACAATATTGAAGCCAACAATGACACTAAAATATTTTCACAAGCTATAAGTTACAATGAATCTCATTTGTGGTACAATACCAAGGTAGATGAGATAAATTCTATGGCATCTAACAAAGTCTGAGATTTGTCTAATGGCGCAAAGGCCATTGGATGCAAATGGATCTTCAAGACAAAAAAGGGCTCATTAGGCAACATTGAAAGATATAAAGCTAGACTTGTTGTCAAAGGATTTACTTAACAAGAGGGAATCAATTACACGGGGACCTTTTCTCATGTATCTAAAAAAGATTCCTTACGAGTGATTATGATATTAGTTCCTCATTTTAATCTAGAACTACATCAAATGGATGTGAAAAAAGGGTTCTTAAATGGAGACCTAGAGGAAGAGGTTTTTATAAAACAATCGAAAGGATTCTCCCTTAGTAATAGTGAACGTTTGGTATGTAATCTTAAGAAATCCATATGTGGATTGAAACAAGTCTCCCGTCAATGGTATTTGAAATTCCATAATATCATCTCTTCATATGGTTTTGTAGAGAATATTATGGATCAATGCATATACCAAAAAGTTAGTGGGAGTAAACTTTGTTTCTTTGTTCTATATGTGGATGATATTTTACTTGCCACCAATGGCAAGGGTTTGCTATATGAGGTGAAACAATTTCTTTCTAAAAATTTTGATATGAAGTATATAGGTGAGACATCTTATGTCGTTGGCATTAAGATCCATAGGGATAGAGCTCAATACATCTTAAGTTTATCCCAAGAAACCTATATCAATAAGGTCTTAGAAAGATTTTGGAAGAAAGATTGTTCACCGAGTATAGCACCTATTGTGAAGTTTAATAGGTTCAATTTGAACCAGTGCCCAAAAAATGAGCTTGAAAGAAAACAAATTAAAAATATTCCATATACTTCTATAGTAGGGAGCCTAATGTATGCTTAGGTTTGTACAAGACCTGACATTGTATTTGTTGTAGAATGTTAGGAAGATATTAGAGTAACCTAGGTATAGACCACTGGACAGTAGTCAAAAAGGTGATGAGATACTTTCAAGGGACCCAAGATTACACAATTATATATAGACGAACTGAGAATCTTGAAGTAGTTGGCTACTCGGATTCAGATTTTGCTGGTTATGTTGATTCACGAGAGTCAACATTTAGATATGGGTTTATGATTACTAGTGGAGTCGTATCTCGGAGGAGTTCAAAGCAGACCTTAACTGCTACTTCTATTATGGAGGTTGAGTTCGTTTCTTGTTTTGAGGCTATCTCACATGGTGTATGGTTCAAGAGTTTCATATCTGGGCTTAGAATTGTGGATTCCATTTCTAAGTCATTAAGAATGCAATGTGACAATTCAGCTGCAGTTTTCTTGGCCAAAAACAACAAGAATGATAGTCAAAGTAAGAACATTTACATTAAGTATTTGGCTATTAGGGAACGTGTCAAAGAAAATGAGGTGGTCATTCAACATATTAGCACTTAATTAATGATTGTTGATCCTTTAACAAAAGACATGCCACCAAAGAGTTTTAAGAATCATGTTGTTAGAATGAGACTCAGTTCCATTATATGATTTATTTTATGTACTTTTATGAAACTTTTATTAATTTTGTTACTTTCACATTCTAGTGTACACATTTTTTTTTAAAGAATTACAACTATTATAAACCTAGAATAAACATAAATGTTTATTAATTCAGTTAAAGTGAAATAAGAAATAAGATGCATTGTAATATATGAAAGATAATACTTACATTTAAAGGACATATTATCATAATTCGTACGTTTGGTTTCTTTAATTGAGTAGAGGTTTTATGACTTTTAAATTACATCCATGAATCAAGTGGGAGACTGCTATTTGTTGATTTCCTTATAATAGACTGTGTCTGTTCATTTTAAAACCTCATGTCCTTTTAATGCAAATCATCATCTCCTTCTGTTGTTTTGACGAAAGAAAACAGGAAATATAAATTATGTGCAACAAGATATTGGGTCCCTAAGTTTGACATTTTCTTATACATCATCTTATTGAATTTGTTAAAAGCTTAGAAGAGCCTCTCACCTACTAGAATCTCTCAACGCCAATGGCAGCTGTTATGAGATCTAAATTTTGCATTTCCATTTTGTTTATCATAATAGATATATATATAGATTCTTTTCATGTCTTACACATGCCGGTATACTACCTTGTAACATGGGGTTTTGAGCGAGAGAGACAGAGAAATTCAAGTTAAAGCTGTGGAGTGAGAGTGAGAATGTGCGGTAAAAGATATAATTTTTTCCGAACAGGCGAATGCCGCCGGCGGTAATGAGTGCCGTGGGACGTTTACAGTTGGAAGGTTAAAGCATTGTCTAATTCTTTTGGTGGGTGTCTATTAAAATGGAGACTTTAGGGGTTCCCAAACTCAAACCCACCCCTGCCCCCCCAAAAGGCCCAAAAGGACACTGACGTCATCTCCTCTTCCAAGGCCCAAAACCCTAAAACCTTCTTGTTTCGTAAACATTATTGAAACTCCTCAGTCTTCATCTCTCGTGCCTCCGGTGTTCTCTCTATCTCCAATCTCTTGTAAGTTTAACTGATTGTTCTACCTGGTTAGAGAGAGAATGCTAAGTGAATTATGAGTTCAAATAGCTTACTTTCCCTTTATTCTTTCAGAAGTATTATAGAGCAAGAAGAGTTAGATTTTGGTGGTGGGTATTCAAAGTTTCAGTAATGCCTGACGTACAACCTCTTGTCAATGATTTTATAAACAAGCTTAAGAAAAGGTGAACTCGTTTTCAATTGTATATGTTCTCATTCTGTGCAGAATGGTTTCTCTTATCTCACTTGGTTGGCTTTTTGGCACATGGAAGCAGGCAGATAGAGGGTTCGCAGGCCACGTCAAAGCTTACAGCGGAATTGCTACGCTCAGTGATTTCACAAACTCGAGTGCCTTACACCAATCAGGCTGGAGCTTTAATTGATGCTGTGAAATCTGTTGGAGCGCAACTAATTGCTGCTAATCCTCTTGGTTTGTGATTCTGTTAGTTCTTTTCAATTAGGAGTCGAGAGCTTTGCTTTAGACGCGTTTTTTGTTGCTATAACTTTCTTGACCTTTTTATGGGATTGATTCTATAAAGTTGTTGGTAGCAGTGGAACTAACTTCCAGGTTAAAGATGTCGGGGCACCGTTTTTATGTGATCTGAAATTATTCTTTTGCGAGGTGGATGGATTTGCTAGTTCCATTCATACTTTTACAATTCATTGCTGCAGAGCTCGCAGTAGGTAACATTGTGAGGCGTGTTTTGAACATCATCAGGGACGAGGATATATCTCTAACCACAGCTGCTATCGGGGGCTTGAATTTATCATCTGTAAGTGATGACGATGACGATGACGGTGAGGGAGATAATCAACCAGTTCTCTCAGCAGCTGCAGTTGCTGCTGCTGCAAGAAGCACTTTACGTGCACCTTCCTTGCACACCCTACTGGAGGAAACTCCTGTGTCAGCAGCTATTCCTCATGCTTCATCATCAGGAGGTGAATCTGATGGAAAAAGCAAATGTATGTTACTAAATTCCATAGTTGAAACTTGTTTTTTCATTTCATTATGTACGACATCATATCTGTTGTTTTCTCATTGGAACGACAACCATGCAACCAAGATTCTTTAGTTTATCTGGCTAATCTTCACTGCTTTATGCTAGAGATCAGTTGCGTACTGTATTTTTATGCTTACAATGGAAATAAACATTCATGTTTTAACTATGATATCATTAGTTAAGTAATTTTTTACATGCTATAACAATTTATTTCATCAGTAGATAGCACGTCTCTTGATACCTTGGTAAGTTGAGATTTTTTTCTTTCCTCCATAGCAGCTGCTGATAAAGGTTCAAGAAGTAAAAGGCTGAAACATCATGTCATCGAAGCAGTTAATGAACTTATTCAAGTAATATCAACTTGTCATGAAGTGATTGCAGAACAAGCTGTTGAGCATATTCATCAGAAGTAATTTTCCCTTTTTGATCTTTGGTCTGTTAAGTTCATTGTGTGTGTAAACTTCCATGTATTCTCTCTCTCTGTCCTGAATTGCATGTGGTGCGTGGCGAGATCGGGTTGGAGGGAAGTGGGACTTTCATGCTTGAAGCAAATTCCATAATGGTTTTAAGCTACTGCTCTTCAATTATCTTTTGCTGTTTACTACAGAATAATCACCAGCAACTTTTCATCTTTGTCCTGAATTTCAGTTGTATTAAGTTTAGCTGATTGATACTTCTCATATTATGTTTAGTTTCATTTTCAGTAGGTTCAATTTTTCATTTATTTTCTGAGGCTAGAGACTTGGAGAATACTAAAATGTTGAGGTTTGCCAATGAATTGGACACGCCTGAATTTAACTTGTGGATTGCTGCATACTATGTTAAATTTGAGAAATATTTTCCTGATAACGATACAATAAGCATAAAATTCTTGGCAACAATTCAATGTTGAAAAAGCTCCCTGATCAATACGGTCATTTCTTACCACTGTCTATGAGTGAAGGATCTAAGATACTGCTCCCAATGATATGTAACCAGTCAAGCATACTTGTATTTCTATTTTATATATGCATGTACTCAATTTGTGCTATTCATAACTATGCACTATTTTCTACAGTTTGTGACTCTATTACCTTGCAGTAGGTTAGCAAGCTTATTCAAAATCACATTAGTATACCTGTTTTATGTGCTAACCACTTGCTAAATCTATGTTCAGTGAAGTGATTCTGACTTTAGGCAGTTCAAAAACAGTATCGAAATTTCTTTGTTTCGCAAAGGAGAAGAAAAGGTCATTCCGAGTTTTTGTTGCAGAGGGTGCTCCAAGGTTTGTACTAGATGACAAATATTGAGTTGTATAGGGAATTTCACTTTATTATTTTGTTAGAAATGTTCTCACTGCTAGCTATTCTTCAACTAGATATAAAGGGCATGCTTTTGCAAAGGGGCTGGTGGAAAAAGGTTTACAGACTACTCTGATTACCGACTCTGCAGTCTTTGCCATGATTTCCCGGGTGAACATGGTATGCTAAAGTCTCCTCTTTCACTTGCCTTTTATCTTGGGCGAAGGGAGTTTAACACATTTCCTGAATTTTCGGTATGAAGGTTATTGTAGGAGCTCATGCCGTGATGGCCAACGGTGGTGTAATAGCACCTGTTGGCATGAATATGGTCGCACTTGCAGCTCAAAAGCATGCTGTCCCTTTTGTGGTGCTTGCTGGAAGTCACAAGGTAATCTTGCACAAGTTCCGCTCTGTTTGACGTATGAATTATGTGGAATAGCAGATCAATTGAATGCAGACAGAGAGTGTGAGAGAGAAAGTGAGGAGATGTCTCATAAATGACAAATATTTACTGGTTTCCTAGATATTGGTGGTGGTAGATGGAAAGATTTTGAGACTTATCTACTTTAGACAAATAAAATTTTTGCAGTATATCACTCTATGCCTCTGGAATTAGTAGTTCAGCTCCTTTTGAACCCTTTTGTTTGCTATAAATGAGTGACTGATGGTAATTTTTGCGACAGTTGTGCCCTCTGTATCCTCACAACCCAGAGGTCTTATTGAATGAGTTGAGATCCCCATCTGAGCTTCTTGATTTTGGAGAATTCTCAGATTGCTTAGATTTTGGCAGTGGTTCTGGCTGTCCTCTCCTTCACATTGTCAATCCGACTTTTGATTATGTACCGCCGCACCTTGTTAGCCTCTTCATTACCGATACGTAAGTTCAGATGCTTTTGGTAATTGCATGAGGAAGTTTTGTTGAGGTTGGTAAGTACATGAATGGATCATTCATATATAATTTGTTAACTAACTTGGGACGACCTTCACAGTGGTGGGCACAACCCATCATACATATATAGGCTCATTGCTGATTATTACTCTGCTGATGATTTGGTGATACAAAGAAGACCTACTTCAGGAAGCTGAGTTCATCCAACTTGTATCCAACTGGTTGATGTTTCTTTCTTCCTCGCTCACTCGAAATGATCAATCAATAAGAGCTTACCCCATTACTGTCTGAATGCATTTCTTCAATTTCCTTGCAGGAAACAATCCTGAATCAGCTTGGGGCATGGCACATTGGAGAACACCATTAATGCTGAGAAAGGTGGAGCTATTGAGTCCGAAAGAGGGAACACTGAAGCTGGTTCGTTTTTTATAATCACAATAAAGCAGAGCAGTAACATCAATTGCCTTTTGTAATGACGGATAAAGGAACGGTTCCATTGTTGGGACGCTTTGAGGATGTTTGTGACATAGACTCGAGTAAATAGACCTGTTCTACTTTGAGACATTAGACTTGTTTGCAAAGTTAACGGTTCTTTATATAAATGGCATACGAAGCTATGGTTGTTTCTGAATATTGCACTTTTATGTAATGATTTTAGCTTCAAAAGGACTAATGATTTTATGAACATAAGGGAATAGCTAATCTATGCAGAAGTAAATGATCTAGATGATCTTGAAAATTAAATGGTTCACACTCGAGCTAAGGCTTCACAACTACTTGAGAACAGTGTAAAAGGCTTCACAATTACTTGCGAACAGTTGAGGACTAACCATTCATGCTTACAAATTGACTTGAGGATAACAATTATCACTGATGAGCTACGTCGAACCAGAAGTAAACAGAAGTTCTTGCATAAATGACTCGAACCCGCTGTAATGAAAGGTCCCCATTTGTAAGGACAGCCTTAGCACCTCCCTCAATTCGAGTTTGAATAACCGAAACACCATCACAATCAGTCTTCAGCGGCGAGGAAGCGAGGATTTTACACCCACTCGCTGTACTGACTATAGGGCATGATAGATAATCCAGAGGGTTCGACTCGCACTGAAGTACACAGCCATCAATGGTTAGCCTTCCACTTCTATGGAGCAAGCAGCAACCCAGCTCAGCCTTCACGGTTAAGTTTGACAGTTTACAAGTTGACATGAATTCCAGTGCACTGCGCAAATAAAAACCAACCATATTCTGCAGCTTACCATTGGCAGAAGAAAAAAAGATCAAGCATGATAACTATAGGAGAAGTCAACTCTATAGAGTTCAATGTCAAAACCTCAAATAGATACAAATAGCAATTCTTGGATCCAGACATCAAAGTACCCCCATTACATGCAGGAATTAAGAGAATCACCTGGTACCAATGCATAACACTATAACAAAGATGGTTTCTTTTTTTCATTGTTCTTTTTCGATTGTGGTGGGTTGGAATATGAGAACTCATACTAACAGTTCTACAAATATCATCTTTCATTTTAAGAATTTTCTGCGATGGCACAACGGCAAGGCAACTCCATATATCAACATCTAGCAACAGAACATCATTTTACAAAAACTTCCATACCTGTCTGAACCTCGGGAGCACAACAGTGTTGTTTCATCAGGGAGCTCGCCTCCACCAATCTAGATGACTCAACTGACTTAGAAACTGCTCGTGATGGAATGTACAAACTACACTAACTAATCTTATTTTCTCCTAGTATGATACAGGAGTGGAGATCCTCTGCCTAATTTTACTCTATCAAACCCTGTCCAATGCCCTTGGACAGTCTCTAAACTTATGTCCAACGGCCAAAACAACGTCATTTTGGATATTGGACAGGGTTAGAAAGAGTAAAATTGGACAGATCTGAACTCATGATACAGAAGATGAGGTCATTCCCTATCGCCCAGAGCAATTACATGTATATACACATACGAATATTATAATACCCATCTCCTCTGTCATTGTTTCTACAATGTAACCAAGTTTCTCACCACTGCTAAAAGGAAGTAGGAAATGAGAAAATATATGAAGAAACATAGAAAAACCGTAAGGAACTCATAACATGCAACTTTTCCGAAGAGATACTTTACAGATTTTGGAAAATAATTGGGGTGTACTTTAAATTTTAGCTTGTCAAACATAGCGACAACCCTCGCATAGAAATTTTAAAAATATGGGTATAATGTTAACCTCACCAGGGAGAATCATGAAGTAGGGGCCCAAACTGAGAGAACAAAAAAAGTTGGCATGATAAACTTACGGCTAGTTCTATCTTAAGATGGCATATGACTCGGTCTTTCCAGATTCAGCATACAAGGTATGTCTGAACCCACCTATGAGGTATTTGTCTGAACAAGAAGCATTTAAAAACTCGAAAATGTGTAAGCAGGAACATACCAGGCAAAGAGGTTTCTTTATTTGAATATTTGAAGCAAGATGACTGCCACCTGCTGCAATTAGAATGGTATCACCAGGCCTATAAAACAAAAGTTTTACAGTTAGCTTTGAATCCCAATTTTCTATATCTTTTGACCCAAAAACACACATATGCAAAATGCCACTGGGCATACCTAGCAGCAGACACAGCTGTCTCAATGCTGGGGAAAACTCCAGGCTCTGAAAAATCTTTGACAGATCGATCTACTCTGAGCCACAGTCGAGGATGACAAGCCAAGAATTGCCATCTGCGGCAAACGAGGGCGGTGTTATACCGATCTGCAAACTAAATACAATTTGTGACACAACCAGAACAAATACATTTGGTACTGGATATACATGCAAGGTTCAGCATCCAATCTGTATAACAATAAGTAACTAAACTATGAAAGACCAATTCAATTAGGAAATGTTCCTAACGTTAAGCAAATACTCATCTAAACCCTATTTTCCACGGCTTTCCCCATTTAGCTTTTTTTTGCAAGAAATGATCAGCCTCATGTCCTAACACGCAAACCCAGATCGATTGCTTTAATATCTTCAACCGCAATTCGTTCTCAATTGGAGCAGTGGGTCGAGTCAAACCTTACCCAATTTAAATGAGTTATAATTCTTTAGAATTAGAACTTCGATGGCTGAAAAATGTATACACACACAAAAAACAGAAAATTGTAAACCAAGCGGGTTTCATAACTACACCAAAGCTCTCTTATTCCTCCTAGATAAAGACCTATTGACATATTGAACTCAGAACAATCGGCTACTGTTTGCTCAAAAACTACAAAGACGGAATCTTTGTCGACACATTACCTAAATAGTTAAATGGGTTTAAAAAAAAGAGCTAATTACATTAATTTATGGAGTATGAAATAAAAAGACTTAGGATTGAGGAAGAAAAAGAGAGAGTGCGAGACCTGGAATAGGAGGTAAGAAACTG
Organism: Erythroxylum ulei; assembly: GCA_027564395.1. NCBI lineage: Eukaryota > Viridiplantae > Streptophyta > Magnoliopsida > Malpighiales > Erythroxylaceae > Erythroxylum > Erythroxylum ulei. The sequence goes on from JANITX010066751.1 coordinate 18,461, forward strand.
AAGATGTGCATAAGACAACCATCGTCTAAATTACTGATAGGGCAACTGTAATTGTAATAGTTACAAGAAGTTGAAGAAGACGAAGACGACTTGTTATTCCTCTTCTTTCTTCGTCTCCGATTCTCCATCTCTCCAACTCCAACACAATCCTCCATTTCCATTCTCCTTCCTTACCTTAAAACCAATGAATAAACGAATGAACGAATACCAGAGGAGGAGAACTGAATTGAAGGGATTTTGAGTGACCGACCCATACACAAACACACAACCAAACAAAAACCCCTCACCCTCACCCTCACCCTCACCCTCACCCTTCTTCCTAGCTATTATTTCTTTCTTTATTTTCTCTACAGTCACCGCACGGCACACGAATGTGGAGAACAAATCAATGCGTTGGGCTTATGGGCTCCTGGTCAAGGCCCGCTGGGTCTAGGCCCAATTGATTATCTAATATTCAATAATTAAAAAACTCAATTGATTCTACCGTAAAAATTTTAAACAGCCCAACTTTTCAGTTCAGTTTTTAACTTTTTAATTTATTTTATTTTAATAATTTTTGTTGTTAAAAATTGATTAATTTATTAATTAAAAAATCAAATTTTGTTAATTAATAAGTTCTTATAAGTTAAAATAAATCAATAGTGTTAGTTTTTAAAAAAATTTAAATTAAACTTCAAATTTTTTGATATATATATATATATAAGGACAGTCTCTATCAATCATATCTCAAATATTTTAGTATATTTAATCTTTAGCTAATTTTATAACAGTTTAATATCAGTTGAACTTCTTATCTTGTCGGTTTAACCTCTCGTCTGATTTTTAAAGCATTAATATAATCTTTTAAGATTTTAAAATTTTTTGTTAAATTAAAAATTTTCAAAAGTTGAACGCTAAATTTAAAAACTCAAAGAATTAAACACTTTTTAATCTCAAAATTAATTTAGGATTTGTTTAAATTCTATTATGTGATTTTTTAAATTTAGATTTTAATATATTAAATTCAATTTGAGATAGAACAATAACACTCCCATGTACTTCCAACGAGTGATTAAATGATGAATCTACTTTAACGAGTCTTTAAATTTATGAAGAGTAATATAAAAATATACTAACTGCTTTAAGAAGCCTAATAAAAGATAAGCAAGCAAAGACCTTACGTAGCTACTTCCAAACAAAGACTGAATGCACTATGGAATTCCAGAACTAGAACCGCCGGCAAGCAAGTTGTTTGAGATATATGGACTTGCCGGTGCAATTAACTCCATCTTC
>JANITX010069377.1:0-19658 GCA_027564395.1 Erythroxylum ulei
ATAAATGAATAAAATAAAATAGTTTTATTTTATTTCATTTTAGAAATAATAATAAAATAAAATAGTTTTATTTTATTTATTAAAAAAAAAGAATGAAAGAGAAAGCAAAAGGCGTCAGAGTAAGTGTTGGTGGTTATTTGTTTTGGTTTTGGTTTTATATATAACCAAATGAAATAACATAATGTATGTGTAGTTATGAATAGTTTCTTACATTGAAAAGAAGTGTTAACATACATGAAAGGATGCGTCAGTGAAAAGAGAGTTTTTTGAAAATTGTTTTATACGTGAACACACAGTGAAACGAAAGAGAGAGACTTTCGTTTTTGTGCGGTGAGAGTAAACAAAGAGAAGTTTTTGAATATAGAGATATTCATTGTTTTTCTACGGTAAAATGAAAACAAAGATATAGAAATATTCTTTGTTTTTTTCTTTGTTCTTTGTACTCAAATATAAACAAGAGAAAAAGTACGAGAAAATTGTTTTCTTTACTCTTGAAGCAATAGTTCTTCAAAATTTATCCAAAGTCATATCAAGTGTTGAAAGCGGGATATATTTCTCAGTGTGGAGCACATAGAGACTTCGTAGTTTCGAAGTTCCGTATCAAGTAATCGTCACAAATTTCAGGTATGTATTTCTGACTGTTCAGATTATAAGTATGATATTTAAATGCAATAGATTAATATGTGAATGCAATTTTAATTTTCGCTGCGTGTTGCGATCCTTTATTTCAAGGGTCCCTCCGATACTGACAACGTTATGCAGACTAATTTATGAATTGAATAACATTAAGCCAGGCAATTTTATAAGTTTCTTGTATTAAAGTGATTATGTTTTAATGCTATCGTCTGAGCTTAATAATCATTAAAAATGATCTTAACATTTGTATAATTTCCTAATTACGGCCAAATCAAAAAACATTTTAGTTATAACCAACTCAACTAAGCCCATTTAAGATAATTAATAAATTATATTTATATTTGACATTATGGTTTAATGGACTTCAAAATCAGCTATAGTACATGATAAAGAAAACACATGCAAAAATAGGGTGAATTATATGTGACTTAAAAATTTTTAAGTTACTATCAATTTGTATAAAAGATAAGAACCTGCTAAATTTCAACAGAAAAGTCTGTAAATAGAAGGAGCCTATTAAAAATGAAAGAAGCCCATTAACTTTTACAAAGCGAAAGGAGCTTGTTAATGAAAGAAACCTTTTGCAATATTAAAATAGAAGGATCCTATTCCAGAAGTGAATGAGCCTCTTGTAAATTAAAAGCACACAATATAATGTAAAAATTTAAAAGTTAAAAGAGAGAGAGTGACACAATTGATTTATATTGGTTTGACTTATAACAAAGCCTACGTTCAATCCTCAAGTATATTCAACTTGAGTATTTCACTGTAAAACTCCAAGTAGTAAATTTTCACGAGCCTCTCTGAGCTCACCAGTATATATTTTCAAGGTTCTTCAATCTTCCACACTCCTAGTGTTTAACAAGCCTCTACAAGCATTCAAAAAATGTATAAAGAGTTTATCAGTCGCTCTCAATATAGTTATTTCACTTTCTAATGCACAAGGAGCTTGATATAAATATGGCTTTCAAGAATATTTGATGATGCTAAAGTATTTTGCAAATCTGTGTCATTTTCGAAAATTTAGTGACTCTTCCTTAAGTAGGCATTTTCTTCAACTAGTCGTTGCTTTATTTTGATTCTGAGTTGACTTTGTATCTAACGAATCTTCAATATCATCTTTTCTAGAATCTTCCAATATTCAAATGTCAAGAGAAAAGCTTTGTAAAAAAATTCGGAGCTAATTGTTCGAATTATTCAGATCCTTCCGGAAGTGGTGGAATAATTTATAATAAGGTAAGTTTATAAAAAAAATTCTTGCAAGAATTATTTCCTTTTAAGAATTTTCTTGTTACCAATTAAAAGAACTTTGTCATTACCAATAAAAGGAATTAACTCTGATTTAAATTTTGAAATATTATATAGTTATCATCAAAATCATTAATAATAAACCTTAAGCTAACAATCTTTCCATATTTGATGATCACAAACAATAGCAGATATATTTTCAAAATTCAAAAAAATAATAATTGATTTCGAAAGATACCTGTAAACTTTATATGTTTTTACTAACAATCATGATTGGAAGGAGCCTTTCTTACAATAGGAACTTATCATTTATGTATATCACGGATTTAAACTTCACAAATATAGTTCAACAATTACTAGATAATAAGGAAAATATATCATAAAAAGCAAATATATCATTGATTATTTCCCTCTGTCATTATCAAAAAATAGAGGGAAAATAACTAATAATTAAAACAATATCATAAGTATGTAAAACCAAACCAAGCAAAAAATGGCGACAAAGTTATTTAGGAGATTCAGAAATTTTCCAAAGCAAAATCTACAAGTCAAGAATTTGATTTTGCAAGTTGTCGATCTATCTATTTATTTGATCTTGATTGGAAAGAATTTCCTTCAGTTATTGAAGGATCAGATCGTTTGTTCTTTGGAGTGTGACAGGCGCTGATATTTTGGGGCAAGACCTAAGAGGTTTGCTACTTTTTTAGTTTTCTTCTCTACCCAAATTGATAGGGATTAAAAGAATGAAACATTACAGGTTCATACCAATCCAGATTGTTAAAAGGCACTCCATACTAGGCAAAAATCTTGGTTAAAAGCATCCCATATGGCACACCACCAGCTGTATTCTTATGACTTCCCTTGTCCACCATAAATCCTAGGTTCATTACTTGGAGATTCATCTTATTACCCTTTAGAAGATTGTACACCACATATATATCTAGGAGACTGCATCTTTCCACTAAACTATTCCATGGAACAATTGAAGTAGTGGATATTGATGCAAGACATCTTGGTAGTAAGTTCAGATCTCTAAATCATGGTCTCCCTTCATGGGCATTCTCAGTGTGTAAGCAGATAAAGTCCGTAACTTCTCCTAGATCAAGATCAGTAATAACCTATTTATGATAGGGAATGTCAGTTCTGCCTATGAGAATTATATTCGGAATGTTTGCATAGATTTCCTCTGTAATCACAATCTCACATTCACGTACCCAAGAGATTATTGCCAGCTTTCCATCAATTTCTTCTTTTCTCCTATGTGTGTAAAAACATATAACTAAGTCATCACATGCTGTCTCATTCAAATTCAAAGAATTTTCCTAGCCAACATCATGAAAATGAGAAGAGATGGGAATACGAATTTCATCGAACAGGAGAGGAGGCAAAATAAGTCCTGCAATCACCTTGCCCTTCTTGTAACCCATTTTGTATCACGTTTCAACTTCTATTGACTGAAACTAACTAGTGCTGAAAACTCTCCTTTCTTTTGTTTTTTCGATTTTAACCTTTTTCCTTTTGGGATTTCTTCAAATAGAGCTTCTTCATAAAGTGGCTCATCCCTAAAAATGTGTCATTCAATCTTCTCTTCAACCATAGGCACTTTGCCTTTTCTTATTTCTTCTCTTTTCTCTTTTGAGATTCTTCTTCTTCTTTCTTTTCAATGTTAGGGGTTCCTTTTAGTTCAACAATTTTTTAGCTTGTTTTGCAACACCTGCTCTAGTTCGTGGTTGTATTATTAATTGAGCCAGCTCTTCATCTAAACCATCATCGTTTACAATCCAGTGTACTGCAGGCACTTGAACTAAGTTGAGGAGTAGTGGAAGGAAGTATAGAGGTAGATAAAGTAGGAGTAGGTAGAGTAGGAATGGGTAATAAGAGTGAAGGAGAATGAAACCTTACTTTTCTTGTTGGCTCCCCCTCACTAGAAGATTCTTCTTCTTCTTCTTTTCCTTTGAGTTTTCTTCTTAATTTTCTTCTTCTTCTTATTTTCCTTCTTCTTCTTTCTCTTTCTCTTTCTCTTTTTCTTCTTCTTCTTCTTCTTCCTCTACTTCTTCTTCTTCTCTTCTTCACTAGAGATAGAGACATATTATTGTTTGACTGTTGGTTCATTATGCTCATAGGATGAATCAGAGTCTAATTCTAGAGATAACATAGCCAAAATTTATCTTTCTCACTCCTTTGGAGTCTTTTGAATGGATGTTTATGAAATTTGGGGCTTAGATGTAATAGAAATACGTTCAGAAGGAGTGTTTAATGATCCTACTGTTGGTGACAGATAAGAAGACTCAAAAATAAGAGTTTGTTCATGGTAGAGAGTTTGGCCATGGCTAGAAGTGGATGCCAAGGTTGTCTTCTATCCCTTGGATTTTATTCGTGCCATTGTAAGTAAACTTAGGAGATTTGAGAGGAAGTAGAGACTTAAGGTGTATAGAGGAAAGAACGACACTTCTGATAATAAAAAAGACAAGTAGAAGATAGAAGTCTACTTAATGTATACTAAACAATTCTTAAGCGTTTATTTAGTGTGAGGATAACCAGTCGTACACGCAAATAAAGGAAGTGTGATCGTCTACGTATCTTTTGTAAGTCACGTATAAAAAGTTGTAAGAGTAACGTGCACATTTTAAAAGCTAAAACGACGTTATTAAAGAACTGCCTTTTTAAGACATGTATATTCTACCTTATTAAACTAAGAGAGTCCTTCCATAAAAGAACCGATTAGAAGGAACCTGTTAATATCTGCAAAAAGAAGTAACATAGAATCTTTATACAGAATTAATATCAAATAGCTACACATATCAAGCTCTTTCTTTAACACACAAAATATATCTTCAGACAGTGGCTCGGTGAAGATATCAACTACTTGATTTTTAGTTTTAACATGCAAAAGATCAATCGTTCCTTCTAAAAGGTGATCTCTAAGAAAATGATGATTGAATTCAATATGCTTAGTTCTAGAATGTTGCACAAGATTTTTAGAGAGATTTATTGCACTTGTATTGTCATATAGTATAGGAATATGATCAAAGTTCAGTGAAAAGTCTAAGAGTTGATGTTTCATCCATACGATTTGAGCACAACAACTGCAATTGCTATATATTCCTTTTCAGTTGTTAATAGTGTTGTGCAATTTTGTTTCTTCCAAGACCAATAAATTGGACATCCTCTAAGAAATTGGCAATGACCACTTGTGCTTTTCCTATCATCTTTATCACCTGTATAATCTACATCATAAAAGCTAATTATGTTAAAAGAATCAGTTTTTGGATATCATAATCCAAAGTCCATAGTTCCACGAAGATGGCGAAAGATCCTCTTGACTGTTTTAACATAGCTCTCTTTTGGATTTGATTGAAATCGTGCGTAAAAACGCACATTAAGCATAATATCAAGTTATGAGATTGTGAGGTATAGTAATGACACATCATTCCTCTATACTTTGTCTTATCTGTATCTTTGCCTTCTTTATCCTTATGAAGTTTAGTTCTAGAATACATAGGAGTACCCGTTGGTTTGGCATTCTCAAAAAGATATTTCTTAATGAGTTCCTTTGTGTATTTGTCTTGACCAATGAAGATTCCCTTTTCTACTTGCCTAATTTGCAACCCAAGAAAGAAAGATAATTCTCCCATCATACTCATTTCAAACACCCCTGCATTTTGAATAGTAGCACCAAATATTATGTTATCAATATATATTTGCATTAAAAGTAAATCCTTCTCCTTTTCCTTAATAAATATGGTTTTATCTACCTTTACTCTTTCAAAGTTATTCTCAAGTAGAAAATTACTTAAGCTCTCATACTATGCTTGAGGAGCCTGCTTTAGACTATATAGAGCTTAAGTCAACTTCATCACATAATCAAGGCAGTTTTCATCTTCAAAACCTGGAGGTTGCATAACAAACACTTCTTCGTTAATATATCTACTTAAGAAGGCACTTTTAACATCCATTTGGAATAATTTAAATTTTCTATAGCATACAACGGCAAGTAAAATCCTAATCGATTCTAATCTAGCAACAAGCACATAAGTTTCATCAAAATTAATACCTTCCTATTGATTATAACCTTGAGCTATCAAATTTGTTTTGAAATACCTAACAAGTTCAAATGATTGACTTATTTTGTAGACGAGGTACTAGATTCCAAACTTTGTTTTTGTCAAACTTATTTATAGCTGAAACCTAATTTTCATCAATAAGAACCTCTTCGATAGTATTTGTTTCTAATTATGAGCTGAGGGAAACATAATTTTTTTTGAAGGAAGATATGGTTCTTAGACTTTCAAAAGGGTCTCCCAAAATGTACTGATGTGTATCTTAACCTCTGCATTCTCTTCGTGTTCTTCGTTGCATATGGCTCCTGCTAAGATGAAGGAGCCTGCTTCGTCCTAGCTTCAGAAGGACCGTTTTGATCTTGTAATTCTAAAGATACTATAGGTGTAGTTTGAGCCTGTGATGTATTTTTAGGAACTGAAAGACGCTCTTCATCATCTGAATCAACTGCTATTATCTAGGGTAGTGCTTCGTCAAATTCCAAATGTATTGATTCTTCTATCCTTTTTTTTATGGTAGTATTGTACCCCAAAAAAATAGCCTCATCTGATCTTGCATCAAAAATTTCAACGTTGTCCTTTCCATTATTTAATACAAAACACTTGCAGCCAAATGCTCAAAAGTAAACAGCATTCCATTTTCTTTCTTTCCAGAACTTATAAGGGGTCTTTTTCAGAATAGGTCTTATAAGGCACCTGTTAAGTATATAACAAGCAGTAGATACAACTTATGCCTAGTAGCCATGAGGTAGACCACTTTCACAAAACATTGTCCTGGCCATATCAACAAGAGTCATGCTCTTTCTCTCAACAACTCCACTTTGCTGAGAAGTTCTTGGACATGAAAAGTTATGAGTTATACCATTTTCATTACAAAAATCTTCAAATTTTATGTTATCGAATTCTCCTCCATGATTGCTCTAAATAGATGTAATGCAGTACCCTTTTTCAATTTGAATTTTTCTATAAAACTTCTCAAAAACATCAAAAGTATCATCCTTTTTGATAGAAAATAAACCTATGTAAATCTAGAATAATCATCTACTATAACAAAGCCATAGTGTTTACCACCAAAGATTTAAGTTCTAACAGGAACAAATAAATCCATACGTATAAGTTCAAGTGGTTGGTTAGAAGAAACAATATTTTTAGGGGGAAAGCTACTTCTGTTTTGTTTTCCTTTTAAACAAGCTTCGCAAAACTTGATTACTCTCAAACTTCTTGTTCGGTAATCCTCTTACTAACTCATTTTTGGATAATTTTGATAGAATGTTCATGCTAGCATGTCCAAATCTTCTATGCCAGATAAATGAATCATTTTCTAGTTAACCAAAATAGTTAACATTTTGTGAAGACATGTGTTCCAATTGAGCACAATATATATTCTGATTTCTAAGACTAACAAAAATAATGTTGTCATTAAGATTATCAATAATTTCACAATGGGATGCATAGAAAATGACTCTATAACCCTTATCACATAATTGAATTACACTTAACAAGTTATGTTTCAAACTATCAACATAAAGAACATGATCAATAGAAGTAGAATTAGAGTCACCAATTTTACCAATTCTAGTGACTGTTGCCTTGTTTTTGTCGACAAAGACAACATTACCTCCATCCTTCCTTTCAATATAGTTGAAATGTGATATTTCACTTGTCATGTGTCTCAAACAACCACTATCAAATATCCATTGATTTTCTTTTGTCTCTATTTTGAAGCATATCTGCAGAATGTATTATCTCATTTTAGGTAACCAAATTTTTCTGGATCCTTTCAGGTTAGTAGTTTGACCTTTCGGTCTTTAAGATAATTTCTTTGTTTTTGAAAAGTTACAGGAATGACTAATATAATCATTTCTGCCACAGTAATTGCATAAAATAGATGAATGATAGTTACTATAATTTTTGCCATTTATCAGGTTCCTGTTATTTTGGCTATAGCTACTACTGGATTTAGCAAAGAAATTCTTGTACGGCCTAATATTATTATTTTCATTATATCTTATTTCAGCCTTATCAAACACACCTTTACCATTCCCAAGTAATGCATTAGGACTGTTCCTTCCATCAACAAAATTGGCAAGATCCTTTTCTAGAGAAATGATTTTTCTAGCCAGTTTCTCTTTCTCAAGTTCTAGGGCAATAACTTTTTCTTCTAATTGTTTTACCTTATCATAATCATTGTCAAGCGCTGCATTTTCTAACTGAATTACCTTTTATTCCAAGAATTTCTTTTCAGAGACTTTTTGCTTGTTGTCATTTTCAAGAGACATAATTTTAGACAATAAATTCTTATTCTCACATTCTAATGATTTAATCTTATTCGTTAAGGAAGCATCATTATTCTTAGACATCTCAACCTTTTTGATATACTGCATTGTTAATTTTTTATAATGATCATACAGTTCATGATATGCATCTCTTAATTCATCTATTTCAATATCAGAGTCAGAATAATATACCTTATCGTCTCCTGATTCGACCATAAAATAAACATTGTTGACTTCTCCAGGTTCTTCTTCTTCAAATTTTCAAAAATTTCATCTAATCTAGCTACAGCCATAGCTTGCTTTATGAGTTTTCTATTCTCTATTTTGTCCTTTTGAAGAAGAGGACATTATGTTCTTGTTTGCCCAGGTTTCTTGCAGTGATAATATATGATTTGATTGTTTTGGGTATTGCTATTACCTTTTAATAGGAACCTGTTATTTTTGGTTTTCTTGTTTCCTTTTCTTTCTTCATTAGTCTCTTTTTGTAGAAGCATGCAATATTTTCTAACCATGAAATTGAATTCATCATCTCTATCTATTTGCGACTTAGTGTCGCTTTCATCACCGCTTGATGGATTTGATTCATCAGCTGCTTTTAATGCCATTCCTCTTTTGTATGAAGATCCGTCATCTCCCCTAAGCTCTGCTTCATTGATCATCTAGGTTCCTCTTAACTAGTCGAGTGAAATAGTCTCGAGATCCTTTACAGTTTCTAGAGTTATCACCTTAGGTCTCCATTCCTTTGGTAGTGATCATAGAATCTTTTTTACAAGCTCATCATTGGGATAAACCTTTCCCAAGTTCTTTAAGGATGTGATGACATTATTGAAAAGTTTGAAGAACTTGTCTATAGTTTCTCCTTGTTTCATGTAAATAGTTTCGTATTGATGCATTAAAAGGCCTATTCTATGTTTCTTTACCTCACTCATTCCTTCAAAAGTAACTTGAAATTTGTCCCATATTTCCTTTATTGTAGAATAGTAGGTTATCTTTTCATACTCTTCTGGAGATAATGCACAGTTCAACTAATATGTCTTGCTTTGGCATTTAGCTATGCATTTCTTTTATAAGCATCAGTCCATACTTCTACATTGTCAGTAGTAGGAGGTGTGGCTCCAACTTTGATAGTTTGCTAGATTTCGATATCTATATATTGAAGATAAATAGTCATGCTCTCTTTCCAATAGGAATAGTTGTTTCTATTGAAATAAGGAGGCTTTGAGACGAATTATCCTTTAAGGCTTCTAAAATTGTTTGTCATGATCTATTACGTGCTGTAAAATGCAATAAATGTGAAACCTCTCTCTTATACCAAATGATAAAGCAAACATACATAAGAGGGGGTTGAATTGTGTGTGATTTAAAAATTTTTAAGTTACTATCATTTCGTGTAAATGATAAGAACTTACTAAATTTCAATAGAAAAAGTCTGTAAATAGAAGGAGCCTATTAAAAATGAAAGGTGCCTGTTAACTTTTAAAAATGAAAGGAGACTATTAACTAGAAAAAAACACCTTTACTAAACAGTAGTCTTTGGAGATAGTGTGGTTAATGATGCTACAGTTGATGTGTTGTTCACAGTTCTTTCTTATTTTCACATATACTTGAGGAAAGTTCTATTATTTGTTTTTATTGAATATGCAGTTTCAGGTTTTATATTTACTTGAAATTTCATATTTCACCAAAAAATGACTATGTAAGGGTGCTGAAATTAGACATTCAAAGACAACAATTCCAACTTCTGAGTTCTGACATTGATATTTAGTTGTTAACACTTTTAACAAATTTAGATTCACTTGCAACTTAAAATTCATATTAGTGACTGATGGTCCTGGAGCTTTAGAGATGAAGTGCTTTTAAACTGTCACGTTTGTTTTTCTTCATCAAGCTTTATTCTTATTGCTTAAAGTATTCTTAACCTTGCTGAAGTTATGGATGCACACAATGCATATATATATTACAACAATTGTTTTTTGTTTTACTCTCAGGTTAGGAGTGCTTACATGATAAAGAAGTACTTTGGAAGGTAGTTAATGGTTTTCAATGAATATTTTGCTAGATTATCCATTCCATCAACCTCCTTTTTTCTTTCCTAATTGAAAACAAACTAGCTTAAGTATGCATAATTTCAAACACTCTACCGATCTTGAAGTAGCTTTTATGATTCTTATGGCTAATCTTTCGCATATGATGGCTGATGTATAAAGTTGCTCTCATTGACATGGACAAACCTACAATCATTCTAGTCAAGTTGTAATTTTTTTGTAATCTCAACATTTATATTTTGTAAAATGCTCTCTGTATTTATTATTTTGTCTACAAGAATTTATAAAGTTGTAATTAAAATATTGTATACTTAGAATATTTTTTTGTTGGAATAATTTGATGATACATTATTTTTTATATACAATGCTTAAAATTATTAATTAATTTTTATTATATTTTTATATAATAATTTAACAAAAATCTAAATATTATATACAATTATATGGATTAAAAATGACATAAATAATTATAATTAACATGGTATAACATTTCGTTAAAATGTATACATTTTACAAAACGTAGCTAAAAACATTTGGTTACATTTTAAAAAATGTAGCTAAAAATCTTTTGCTACGCGTTTGGAAACGTAACTAAAAACAATTAGCTACTTTTTTGGAAACGCAACACTAAAATGTTTTAGCTACGAAAACTAAATGTATCGAAAATGTATTGCCGACAATTTTTTAAAAGTTGCTAATAGTTTTTAGCTACGAAAATAAAGCTTAGGCAAAAACTATTAGCAACAATTAGTGAAAAACATCGTCTATAGTTTTCAGCTACGGGAATTTGGCGACGTTTTTTGTGATGAATATCAATCTTCGCTAATTACTATTAGGCACGATTTTGGAACTTTTAATGACGGATTTTTTTTATCCAAATGTTATTTTTTTTGTATTGTACAAAATAAGCTTTATAAAATTTCCTTAATTTCGAGGTTCAAAATTATTAATGAAACCAAGAAAAAGTATTAACATGGCTTATAACAAGGTTAATATTCAAGAAAAGAAAGGTTAAGTCCTAAATTATTTCTTATGGGTAAAGGTAGATTTTTTAAACTAAAAAATGATTATCTTAAATGACCCTATTTTTTATGCATAAATTAACCAATAATATGGCCTCAAAATGTATTCAAATCAAAAGTAAGTTTTAGCATATACAACCTATGTTTGGTAACACACAACAACAAAAATATGTGAGCACAAATGTGATGAATGCTCTTAGGCCCAAACACTCGTATAAGTGCCAAAACGTATCAAATCTTGTTGGATTTTTTAAGAAAACAAGATGAATAAGATGGGACAAGATAAAATTTAAACAATACGTAGCACTCCCATACTTTTATTATTAAAATTGGTTACTTTATATAGACAAAATACAAACAATTAAAATATATTTTTTAGCCACCAAATCTTGCTTATAAGATAAGATTACAGATAATCTAAGACTTATTCTAAGATAATCTAAGACCTATTCTAAAGGAATTTAAAAAACTCTAAAATTTGAATTAAGTCCCAACATTCCCTCTTAATTTAAAATTTCAAATTTTCTGGATGGAGCACATGTCTTCTAATCTTTAGAATATTACGTGAAACACTTCTTTTCACTAAATTCCCGTTGATGCCCTTTTCATCAACCTGCAATGATTATGTGAAGCACTTCTTTTTACCAATTTTTCATTGGTGCCCTTCTCATCAACCTACAATTATTGAAGCATGTCTCTCTGAACACATCTTAGTACTCTTCTCACCACCGTCATCAAATTTGTATGATGCACTTTTTCATCACTGTCTTCAAATTTGTATGATGCGCTTTCTCATCACTGTCTTCAAATTTGTATGATACACTTTCTTATCATCTTATCATTGTTGAGCACTTCTCTCAACTAATTCAAAAAAGATTCTTTTGAACTTACAAAACATTAATCACTCATAGGTTCCTCAAGGATCTAAAGCTTTGATACCATGTTAGAAACAATATAAGTAGTAATCATGTAAGTAGTAATCATGTCAAATGAATTTCAGTATTTTGGAATTTTAGATGACTAATACCTTAACTTGGGTTAGGTAAGACACAAGTCTTATGAATTTTAACAGTATAGAATTTTACGTAAAGTGTAAGTCTTGTGAATTACATAAGACGTGATCTCACCTTATGAATTTTGGCTAGTATTCAAGAATTTAAAACCCAATTCCCCCTTAAGCTAATAAATTAACTTTGTGTAAACAAGCAGATTAAAACTATATATATATCTAAAACAAAAAATTATCATGTTTTGGGTTTTCTCTGAAAAATTGCAACTGTTTAATGTTGTTATGCACGACAAAACTTTTTTCTTCTCAATCTTCTATGTAATAGGGAAATGTCAAATCAATATCTGTCACACTTGAAATTGTTATATCCTCATGAAATGGATTCAATCTATGTTCTTTCACCTTGAAGACTTTTATGGTATCTGGACTTTATTTTCATTGCACCATAAGGAAATACATTAATGACAACAAAAGGACCAAGTCATCTAGAACGTAACTTACCTGATATAAGCTTTAATTGATAATTATATAATAAAACTTTCTTTCCCACCTCAAATTGCTTTCTTAATATCATATTATCATGGAGCAACTTGATTTTTTCTTTGTAAATTCTTGAATTCTCGTAATTATCCAACCTTAATTCCTCTAGCTCTTACAATTTCAATTTCTTTGACTCCCCTGCTTTGAACAAATCCACATAACAACATTGAATCAATTAATAAGCTTTATGTTCAGTCTCCACAGGTAAATGACAAGCCTCACAAAAACCAATTGGTAAGGAGGCATTCCTATCAGTATTTTTTAGGTTGTATGGTAAGCTGAAGAGCATAATCTAAATGTAAACTTTAGCTTTTTTTCTTTTTGGATTTACCGTAATTTATAAAATAGATCACTTCTCTATTAAGTTCTTCTTGTCCATTCATTTGTGGATGGTATGCGGTGGCTGTTCATTGATGCACTCCATACTTTTTAAACAAAGCTGTCACTACTTTGTTGCAAAAGTGGCTTCTTTAATTACTAATAACGACTCATGGAACTCTAAATTTATTGAAAATATTAGACTTTACAAAAGCTACAACAGCTACATAATCATTAGTCTCGGTGGCTTTTAAATATTAGACTTTACAAAACCTATAACAGCTATGTTACCATTCGTCTCAGTGGCTTTTGCTACCGCCCACTTTGAAAAATAACCAACTACTAAAAGTATATAAAAAAAACCATATGATGAAGGAAAATGGCTTATAAAATCAATGCCAAATACATCAAATATCTCAACTGTAAGAATTGGAGTTTAAGGCATTTCATTTCTAGGAGATAATGTACTTGTCTTTTGGCATCTATCACAACTTTTACAAAATACGTAAGCATCTCTAAGCAAAGTTTACCAACACAAACTACTATTCAAAACTTTTATATTATATCATTTAGGACCAAATTGACCACCACATGTATAATTGTGACAAAAATGTAAGATAGAGCGATGTTCATCTTTCGGTATATAATGTCTACTAATTTGATCATAGTAGAAGTTCCACAAGGATGGTTTCATCTTCTAGTATATAATGTCTAATAATTTGATCATAGAAAAACTTCCATAAGGATGGTTTATCCCAAATTATGCATGTGGTGGTCACTTTGGTCCTAAATGATCTATCATAAAGGTTTTGAATAGTGGCTTGTGTTGGGAAATCTAGGCGTAGGAAGGGGGAGAATATATATCATGATAAACTTTGTGATTATGCTTGAACTCATAAATATTATGATTTATATCCCGATTATTCTTTGTGAACCCTAAAATTTTCCGATTGTTGTTTTGAAATAATGTTTATGTTAAGATACATTTTTTGTTTTAGCTTTAATGCATAAGAGAGTCGAGGATGATTAGTATTTTTCCATTAAATTAATTAAAGTATCTCATTGGTTTTGTTCAATGAAAATGTGCAAGATTTGAAGCATTTTAACACTTATGTCAGCATTTGAGCCTAAGAGCATGTTAGTGTATTTTTTCTACCTTTTTGTGTGTTAATTTTCTTTGTTTTTAAGGTTTGAAGTTCCACTTAATGGAAATTAATCTTGTTTTATGCCAAGGTGTATTTTGGCACCAAATAGAAAGAACTGCAAACATTTTAGGACAAGAAAGAGCTAATCCAAGAGTTGAACCTAACTAGACATAGCCTCGTGCAGTGATACCTATATCACAGTCAGCAACATAATTTTTTAGAGATTTTGTTTTGGGCTTTAACCTTGCATTTGAAGGCTGCAGAGTCTGTGATATTGGGGTCTTTTTTGAAAACAAAGAAATGTGACTTGGTTGATTCAAACAAAGTGGGGGTTATGAGTTGTATAGGAAAGGAAAATGTGGGCTGTAAACATCAAGCAACGAAAATAGGAAAAATCATAAACAAGGAGGGTGGCGGCAGAAGCAAAGAAAAGAGAACTCTAAATGTTGTGAGATCTTTGTTCTTTGTTCTTATTTCTTGGTTTACGAAATCCTAGTTATTGAACTCTAAATGTTGTGAGACCTTTGTTCTTTATTTGAATCGATTTTTTAGTCAAGTGCTAATTGTTTTTCTATATTATTATTTGATTGTTTGATTTTACAGCTAGGTGCGCAACTAGTTTGTGATTTTTTTCAATCAATTGCTAGATTAAATAAGTTGACATCCAATTCTTTAATCAAAATTAGTGACTAGTACTTTTGTCTACTACGTTAGGGACATGATTATTGGAAAAATAGTTATCTAGGCTAAATATACTTTGTATGTATGTTGTCTAGTTCGTCGATTTTCTTAATTCATAAAGCTATTAACTAATTAAATATGAGATCATATCTAGGTTATTAATTAATAAGGGTTAATTCAAATACATATTTCAGTTAACTAAACACAAAAGAAAATAGGTAAAAAAATTTACCACGACAAATGCTTAACCAAGAAATTGATTATTTTTAGTATCGATGGTCAACGCAAGTTCAATAATGAAGGAGACCGAAAACCAAGATTTATTCCTATTGATCGTTAAATTCTCAGTTTGTGCTAATAGTTATTTTCAATTTTTTATTCTAATTAAATTTTGTTTAATTAACAATTAAAGACCCCCTTTTATTGCGTAACTACTAACATCTGAATTTCTCGTAGGAACGATCCCTATTTTCCATTACTACATAAATTTGTGTTGTAGGAAGTTGGTTTCTTTTTATATTTGATTACAGGTGACAGTATTCACCAAATTTTGGTGACGTTGTTAGGGAATTTTTGATAGTTTATGTACGTTACGCATTCGAATCAATCTAAAAATTTGCAATACATTGTTGAAATTGAGAAAACAGCAAAGGCATTGAGAAAGCAGATGAAAGAAAGACAATAAGTACTAAGAGAAGAACGACAGAGAGAAAGGAATATGGCTACAAATCGCACTTTATGCCAACTGGCTGCTCCAATTGAGGACCAACGGCCTCACTGCATTAATTTTCCAAATTTGGGTGATAATAACACTTTTGAGTTGAAGTGAGGACAGATTCATTTGTTACCCATTTTTCGAGGCACATTGGGAGAAGATCCTTATGAGCACTTGAAGGACTTTGATGTTTTTTACGCGGGAATGAAGCCTACTAATGTCACTGAAGAGCTGATAAAACTGAGGGCTTTTCCCTTTTTTGTGAAGGATGATGCCTACGATTGGTTATATTATTTACCTACTTGAAGTATTACAACATGGGTAGAGATGAAGATGCTATTTTTAGAGAAGTCCCAACTTCCAGGGATGCCAATATCAGAAAAGAAATTTATGACATCCGACAAAACACCAGGGAGTCATTATATAAATATTGGGAGAGATTTAAGAAACTATGTGCAAGCTGCCCCCATCATTAAATTAGTGATCAATTGTTTATTCAATATTTTTATGAAGGTATTTTACCAACTGGGAAGAGTATGATAGATGCTACAAGTGGAGGAGCTCTAGTTGATCAAACACCAACAGCTGCATCAAATTTGATCTCAATTATAGATTCTAACTCTCAACAAGTTAGAGCTCGATATGATTATGGTTCAAGACATGTTAATGAGATGGGAGTTTCCATCGTTTGAAAGAAGATTAGATGAGTTGACTTCTTTGTTGCTTCAACTTAAGGTATCTAGGAAAGAGGAAGTTAAAACTTATGGTATTTGTTATATGGTTGGCCATCACACAGATATGTTTCCCACTCTACAAGAAGACCAAGTTTAAGAAGCCAAGGCAATGGGTGGTTGTTTGGGACAACCTCAAAGGAAGTATGACCCATTTTCAAATACATATAATTCGGGTTGGTGAGATCATCCAAACCTCCATTATGGCAACAACCAAGGACAATATGTAAGTTCTAATTTTTAGCCATATAAATAGCCTTATGTCCCTAGAAAACAACAACAAATGGGTCAAAGTTCCAGTGAAAATAATCCCTTGAAGTACATAGTGAAAACATTGGTCACGAATACTGTGAACTTTCAACAGAATACCTAAAATTTCAGCAAGATACGTAAGCTATCATATAGAATCTTGAGGCTCAAATAAGCCAAATGGCGATTGCCATCAATAAGTTGGAGGCACAAAATTCAGGAAAGCTCCCTTCTCAACTTGAGGTGAATCCAAAGAAGAGTACTTGTGCTATCACACTTCGAAGTGGTAAAGAGTTAAAGGAACCTACCCAAAGGTTTCTAAGAGAGAGGTTGAAGAAAAAGTATAGAAAGAAGTTCAAAGCATTCACAAGAGAAAAAGGAGGGTGATTCATACATTGTCATGCCTAAGTTTAGTTTATAATCTCCTTTTCCTAGTCTTTTTGCCAAGCAAAAGAAGGAGGAGTAAAAGAAAGAAATTCTGGAAACTTTTTGCAAGGTATAAGTCAATATTCCTTTACTTGATATATTAAACAAATTCCTCGTATGCTAAATTTCTTAAGTAATTCTGTACATCAAAGAGAAAGTTAAGTGGTAATGAAAAGGTGTGATTAGGTGAGAATGTTTTTGCTATGCTTCAAAAGAAGTTACGTCCTAAAGTTTAAGATCTAGGTATGTTTACAATCCCTTGTAAATTAGGTAATCTAAAAATTGAGAAAGAATTGTTGGATTTATATGCTTCGATTAATGTTATGTCTCAATCTACTTATGAATCTTTGAATATGAAGCCTGTGACAGAAATTGGGGTCATAATCCAACTTACTGATCGATCTAATGCTTATCCTAAGATTGTTCTTAAGGATGTCCTAGTTTAAGTTGATAATACCTATTGATTTTTATATCTTACAGATGGGTAATGAAGATTCATCCACTTTAGTCCCAATTTTATTGGGAAGACCTTTTTTGAAAACCTTTAGAACAAAAATTGATGTCTATGATGGGTCTTTAACTATGGAGTTTGATGATGATGTGATTAAGTTCAAGGTTTATGCCACCATAAAATTTCCTAATAATGATCAATCTTTTGTTTCTGTGAGTTTTGTTGATAGTTTAGTGCAGGAAACATTTTGTTTAGATGGACCAGATAAATTATGGATTGTGTTGAGAAATAGCTTAGATATTTAGGAAAGAAAACACTAGCTAATTATCTTGCCATTCCTGAGGAGCTGGATACCACTATCTAGATTTTAAACCGGAGCAATACTTGGAGGAACAGGTATGTTTTCTGGAGCTAACTACAAATAATTTGAAGTGTTTTCCATCTCTTAGATAGCCACCAAAATTGGAGTTGAAGGCTCTTCCAAGTAACTTGAAATATGTGTATTTAGGTGAGCGTGAAACTCTTCTTGTTATTATTTTGAGCAGATTATCATATTTGCAGGAAACAAAATTATTAGGTATATTGAAAAATTACAAAGACACTTGTGGATGGACTGCGATTGATTTAAAGGGGATTAGCCCATCAATTTGTATGCACCGAATTCTATTAGAAGATGGAGCTAAGGAAATAAGACAACCCCAATGAAGATTGAACCCACCAATGATGGAGATAGTCTAGAAGGAGATTCTGAAGCTTCTCGATGCTGGGATAATCTATCCAATTTCAGACAGTAAATAGGTAAATTTAGTGCAAGTGGTTCTTAGGAAAACTGGAGTAACCATATTGGAGAACACTTCAGGTAAATTGGTGCCCGCCTGTGTACAAAATTGGTGGAAGGTTTGTATAGATTATAGGAAGTTAAATTATGTTACTCATAAAGATCATTTTCCACTTCCTTTTATTGACTAGATGCTTGAAAAATGTAACATCACCTTATCGATGTTAGGACTAAAATAGTAAATATGAGAGATTAGAAAATGCATTTCATGTTCATGCATAATATGACATACACATACACGTGAATATATATATTTTTGCACATGAAAATAATTGTACATGCTTTCATTGATATTTTGGGTATAATTGATTTATATATATGAAATGTGACTTTTATTTAGAATTATGGTTTTTATATATGGAAAAATCTAACTCGGAGAGTTAAATGATAATGCAGAAATTTTGCAGATGACTTTATAATTTGTGAGAAATGATATTGAAAATTTTAATGATAATTGGAATAAAAAGATGAGAGTTATAGGACTAGTTCAATAAGAACTTAGTTAAAGCCTTAGAAGGTAGATAAGTGACAAATGTCACTTGTCTAGTTTAAGTTTTACTATGCAATTTCATTTGAAAGTCCAAGTACTGTATTCTTGTCTTCACTTTCTTCGTAGCTTTCTACTTCAAGTTTCTTCATTTTCACAGAGTTTTTCATCAACCCTTCACTAAAGTTACACCTTCCTTTTATCTAGTCATTTCTACTCCCAACTTTGTTGTTCTTTCATTTGCCTCAAGAAAACCGAAACCTGCCACCCTTCATAAAGATGTACGTAGTTGCATAAGGGATTAGGGCTTCTTGAGTTTTTAAAGATTTTAGAGTTTTATCAAGTATCTTGCTAATCCTTTAGAGTTGTTGGTTTATGAAACAAAAATAATGATATATTCACATTACATGAATGTAACATCCCGTTTCCGTCCAAAGGGTTAGAACCCGAAATTTTTGACACATGTGAGTTTAATTAGCGAAATTGGCATAGCACGCTCATGCTCATGCATTTCCATAGGGAACACATGCACGTGAATCATTAGTCTTTGCACAGAATAATTAGTGTACATGCATTTATGGCCTTTCCAGATTTATTTGGTAATGGACGTGATTATTTTGAGAATTATGGGTAATTGGTGTTGCGAACTGATTTGGGAAGTGAACTTATTGATTGGGTAATTTTGGAGAATTAAATTGTGAGGAATTTTCCCGAACTGAGAAAACATATTGTCCTATGGCACTGAAAATTGGATACATGATGTTAGAAATTATGGTTGGGTGA
>JANITX010070590.1:0-19606 GCA_027564395.1 Erythroxylum ulei
TTTTCGGTGGTGAGGGAGAGAGAGGGAGGAAGAAGACAACTCTTTTGTCTTATTCTCCCACTTACCTCCTTATATATGATTCAAAGTCCACTTATTTACAAAAACGCCACTCTTGTTCTGGTTTTTAAACATCTGCTCGGACAATTTCCTGTGACCACCGAAAAATGTCATACATCATTAATTTTATGTCACTAAAATTATTCACTGTTCTAAAATTTTTAATGACATCAGTCTTAAATACTGATTTATTTCGGTGTACCGATTAAACTAGATACCGGGTGTTACAATAGGTTTCTGATAGTTTGTTAGAAAACATTAGAACTAATTAGGGTTTTGGATAGGTTGTAAATTAAGAGATTGCAGCTACCATAATACGATTAAGGTTTATGATTTAGGGTTCGATAATTCATAGTCAGCTAGTTTTGCATTAAAGATAGGTAAAATTCCCTTTCTCTCAATTGGTACTTTCTTTCTATTGATTCTTGGGTGTGTTACAATTGCTTAATAATTAGTATATTCATCTTTGATTCTTAATTTGATTGATTAAATTGAATTCTCATTTTTATTTTTGCTATATTTTGGATTTCTGTTATTGTTTCTGTCCTTAGATTTTAGGATTAAATTAACTCCCTCCTCATGGGATCGACACCTTTGGTACTACACTAACGAATTGTGCACTTGCGGATTGTCGAGGGTTAATATTAAAGCTTACACACAAAAAACACCTGATCAAGTTTTTGGCGCTATTACCGAGGAGGTAATTAGTTTAGTTCGTTAGTTTAAGGCATTTTAGTTAGTTTTTAGTTTAGATCTTTCTTTCTATTTCTAAATCTATGCTCTTGTATAAACACAAGAGTCATGAGAAGTTCGAGTCGTGTAGCTGAAATCTTATAATTAGATATCACTCGATTTGAACAATCAATTAGGAAAGCTCCACGTGAAGAAAAAGAAGAAAACGCGAAAGCAACAATGGCCAAGAAATTTCAGTAAGATTTGGATTATGAAGTGAACCAAGGATGTCAACAAAGTACCTTTATGGATTTCATGAGACTAGGATTTAATGCAGCTAACCAAAGAGTAGCTAGGCCACCCGTACAAGTAGCCTCTTTCGAAATTAAACCAGCCCTCCTAAACTTGCTTCAACAGAATGTGCAATTCTATGGATTAATGAATGAAGATCCCGATGCACACATAGTAAATTTCCTTGAAACTTGTGATACCTTTTGGTACCATTAGATGTCGGAGGATATGATCAAAATTAGACTTTTCCCTTTTACCTTAAGAGATAAAGTAAAGGCCTAGTACCATTCTCTCAACCCAACTAATGTCAACACTTATGATCAACTAGTTTGTGCCTTTTTAGAAAAATATTTTCCCCTTACCAATACCACGAAGATCATCAAGGAAATTACCAACTTCCAGCAAAGGAATTGATCTATGAAGCGTGGGAACGATATAAAGATTTGCAACGAAAATGCCCACACCATAACTTAAGGAGTTCTTGTTGCAAACATTCTATAATGGAGTAACCCCTTAATGAGAGGCACGATTGACGCAGCTTCAAGAGGATCATTGATGAGAAAGACGGTAGATGAAACAGAAGAGATGATAGAGGAGATGGCGAGAGTAATAGCTGCCTATGGATGAACGAGCAAAGTAAACAAACCACTACCTTTCGAAGACAGAAAGGAATTGTAGTTGTTGATCAAATGATAGAGCTGCAGGCGAAAATTGATAACTTAACTCGACAGCTCAACAACATGAAGACTTCGTCCTTAGCTTCAGTAAAAGTTGTGCAACTAAAGTCTGAACTCTATGGACAGATGGACCATGATACGGTGATCTGTTTCTTGATGAAGGAAAATGATGCGAAACAAGTTAATTATATAGGAGCTCAATATGGACGAGGAGGGGGAAATAATACCTAATCCAACACATATAACCTCGGGTGGAAGAATCACCCTAACTTCTCATGGACGAATAATGCTGGAAAACAGTTCAGACCTCAAGGACAACCAGGCTTCCAATACGATAAACCGAGCTTAATGTAATCCAAGGTGGGTAGGATTTTAGATACAATTGGTCACATAAAGGATGCATATAGGAGGCTTGAAAGCAAGTTCGAGCTAGTCACTAGGAACCATGCCTCTTCAATACGCAAGCTGGAGGTGCAAGTAAGCTAACTAGTGGAGGCAATTTCTACTGAGAATGTAGGAGTCCTTTCAAGCAATACCGAATCTAACCCAAAGGAACGGATCATAGCCATTAATCAGACACAGGAAAAGAAATTCGGACATACGAAAGAAGGTGGAGACAAAGGAGAAGAACAAGTAAATATGGAATTCCTTCCAAGTGAGCTCATAATCGAGCCAATTAAGGAACCTCGGCTTGAATTTCCATACCCTATTCTAGCTCAACGAAAGTCAATTTCAAGTAAGGCGATGAGGAATTCTAAGGAGGTTGAATTAAACAAGGTTAAGGAGATAACAGAACATCTACAAACGAGGCTCACACTAAAGGAATCAATCAAGAAGAAGGTTAAGGAGCGCATAGCGGAAGAAAACCCTAATATAGCACAGAAGAAAGAGAACCCAAGGGATTTTAACATTCCTTGTAGTATCAATGGAGTCAAAATAGACAGGGCATTTGTAGATTTGGGAGCGACTATCAATATGATGCCCTATACTTTTAGTCAAAAATTGGAGTTAGGAGAGTTAGAACCCACAAAGATGCTAGTGAAGACGGCAAACAAAATAGTTCATCGACAAAGGGTATTATTAAGGATATGCTAGTACAAATTGATATTTTTACCTTCACTAAAGACTTTTTTGTATTAGATATTGGAGAAGATGTGGAAACCCCTATGGCCTTTGGACAACCATTCTTGGCTACTGCTCGCTCAATAATTGATATTGATGGGGTGAAACAAACTCTGAGGGTCGGGATGCATCAAATATCCTTCATTGTGTCAAAGAATGACAGCAATTCTCCCTCCTTCTAGCTAACATCAAAGAAACCAAACCCCGAGGATAATGGGGAGATATTGAGGATCCTGGGAATGGGTTTAGAAAGAAACAATCGCGGAGAAGAAAGCAAAGGAAGGTGAAGCAGAAGGAAGGTGGAACCCAAGGTATGGTAGCTCATATGCAAATGGTAAGATCGATGACTACTATACCATTGCACTATTCATTTGAACCACATTGAGCACAAGAATAATGCCGAGCTACTAACGATAAAAGAAGCGTTGCATGGGAGGCAACCTATGGATTGTTAATTCCATGTTATTTCTTTTGATTTTTAGATAGTTTGAATTCCATAGTTAGGTTATTTTGTTCCCAAATAAGGTCGGGAAGGCATAACATTTTGACTAAGTTAGATGATCGAGGAAGTAAGCAAAAGAGAGGTGAAAAAGCTATAAAGAGTTAGGAAGTGATTTCAGAAATGTGTAAAAGGACAAAAGAAGAAAAAATCAGAAATTGGTGAAAACATTGTAGGCCACAATCGTGGCCTACAATAAGGTAAAACTGTACACGTGAATTTTAATTTAATTTTTTACCATTTTACCCTTCTTTCATCTATATATTCATTTCTTACTTCGTTTTTTCACTCACTTTCATTTACTTTATGTCTCTATCTTTTTTTTTGAGAAATTAAAAATTCTCATTAATAAATGAAATGTTACAAAGATAGAAAAATAAACAGAACTTGGTCTAGTGATCCAATTTAGTCCAAAGCCAACAAGCCTATTCCTTACACAAGGAAAACCAAAAGAGTAAAGCAGTTATCCACTTTAAACTCGTACGCCCAACATTACCCAATTAGGGTTGACGAGGAGAGGCGACGGAGACGTGGTCGGAGGTCGAAGCAGCTGAAAACCATGGCAGGTAAGGGTCTCAAACATCGATCTAGATCAGAATCATTCCATTACATGACTCAATGTCCTCATCTGTGAGCAGAGATACGGAACTCAAGAGGCGTATACGAACAAGGAACCCCAGTTGGAAGGTCGAACAAGCAAGGTAAGAAATTTGCTTTTATCTCTACTTTCTTCATCTGAAAGCTCTCATCTTAGAGATCTGATAAGTCGAAACATCTCATCTCAGAGATCTGATAAGGAGAAGGAGATCTGGGTTATCTGCTTGGAGAAAGTGGCAGCTCGCAACAGAAAATACTTTATGTCTCTATCTTAGAACCTCCAAACACTCTCACTTCTCTCTAACCACTTTCACCTACTTGCAAGCCAATATATCGCGCATTAAGCAATTAGCAAAGTGTGACCAATCATCAGGACGAAATCAAGTCTCAGGTCGAGGTGAAGGAATAGGGCGACAAATTTTAGAGCTCCCTTCCCAATCTACACAGAGGAGGAAGGTATTCGTTTCCAATGCTTTAATGCTAAACAAATAGTAGTCCTAAATATTTTGATTTTGTTATGCTTGATATGCTAGAATTACGAGATAGGGTAGAGAATCTAGTAGAAAAAACTCAATGGGCGAAGTTTATACACTTCCAATATCCTATTTACCAGGAGCTCACTCTCGAATTCTTGACTTCTCTTTATTATGAACCTACCTAAGGAAATATGATTTAGGTTACAAGGATGAAATTATGAGCTGAACATTGAAATCATGTGCGATATTTATAGATTCCCCTAGTCTTCAATTATCGATCCACATGATGATTTTTGTGTTTCTCGATATTAGAATGAGCTCACTGGGTTAGAGCGATTTGACACTAAAAATTCCCACAACAACATCATAAGGACCCATGAGCACTTATTATTGCATAAATTCATGTGTTAAATGGTTTTTGACAAATTAGAAACTGAGAAATGTTCAACAAAGGAACTTTTCCTATTGTGGTGCATGGATCACAACATCCCAGTGTGCACCTCTACACATGTGCTGAATGCTATTGTTGCGACTCTATGCAAGAGGAGCAATAATTTGGGTATGGGGTACCTGGTTTCTACCATTGCTGAATATTATGGCATTAATCGTAGTGGTTTAACCATCCACCTCCTGGATTTTCTAAACCACCATCATTTGTGGCATGCTAAAATCCTTAAGTCTATAACATGGAACTCCGAGACATCAACCAAAAGACTCATGTGAAGATCAGGGCTAGTTAGGCAAGTTCTAGCACAGCACCACCTCAGTAGGCAGAAGAGGACTCTACTAGCAAGGAATCTGAAGAGGAAGAAGACATAGAGGAGTCTAGTTGGAAGAGAGTGCTCGATATAATCGCTACCAACACCAAGTTAATTACAAATACACTTGCAGAGAACTCTAGAAGGATGAAGGAGATGGCTCGAACACAATGACATCAAAGCCGGGATATACGTCATATCCATCGTTACTTCAAGGCTCAAGGCATCCAACTACCACCTCTGACACAATCCTTGCCTCCATCACCATGAGACTTTGTTTCTAACCCTTTTCTTTTAAATTTAGTATGTATTTTATTTTATTTTATACTTTAATTTATGTTTCTTCTATCCATGCATGTTTGTTTGCCTCCTTCTCACATTGAGGATAGTGTGTTGTTCAAGTGTGGGGAGGGTTATGTTTTTTTCTTTGAGTGTGAATGCTGCATATTGTATGACAATTTGTTAGGTTGCATATTGTGAATTGTGTCAATGTGTCAATGGCTTAGATGGATTGAAATTTGTTCAATTTTAAGCATAATCTATTAGGTTGTGAAGAGTCATTAGCTCGTAAAATTAGTGATGTGGGTTCTTTGGATAAATATGCAAGTTAATTAGGATTTAGTGTTAGTTTGTCACCCTCTAAATTGTCACATTTAAATAAATAACTATTCCGCTGGCCTTCAGGTTATGAATAGAGCTAGTAGCCAGTTGAGAACGTGATGTAGCCGAGTAACCGGATCAACACGCATCACAAATGTATGCCTCCGTGCCAAAAGGCTATAATGACGTTCTAACCAAGTAGCTTAATAAAAACATGACTTAGTTGAGTAATCAAATCAAAATTCATTGCCAATTTTTTCCGTCCATGTCCACAAAACAAAAATAAAAAGTAAATAAAAAATGTTTTCTAATAAAACCTACCGAACTTGTAAATAGCTTGACTTTTCATGAAAACGTATTTAGGAGTAGTTATAGATTTTGAATGACCAAAGAATTATTAATGCGTGTGTACAATTGACAAGGGTGAATAACTTGATTTTTGGGTCTTGATTAATTTGTATGTTTAGTCTAAAACTACTAGACGCAGATTTTGCATGTTAATGATTTAGACAGTTTGAATGATTCTGTTTAAAGTTAAATTTATTTCATGAAGTTGAAGCCATTATCTCATTATTCCATTATGTGCTTTATGATTTTATATGTTTGCTTGAGGATAAGCAAACATTTAAGTGTGGGGATGTTGATAAGTGTAAATTGCATCATATTTTAAGGCTTAGTTTGATATGTGTTTAGCTATAAATTCAATTATTTAGTATATCTTTAGGTTAGAATTTTGTTAATTTGTTAATTATTTGTGTTTTAAGTGTTTTATAGGTTAGTACAAGTCTTTAAGCTTAAATATTAAGTTTTTAAGGTACTTTGATGTGTTTGCTAGTGTTTTAGGGTCAACATCAAAAAATAGAGAAGTTTTGGAGACATTCAGGCTGAAGCAACGACCCCATGATCATTGCACAATAGGCCACGATCATGACAGAAGCACCAGAGTTAGCCTACGATCGTGGCCTACATGTCACGATCATGAAATAAGCCTAGGACATGGCCCACAATTGTGGCCTGCATGCCACAATCGTGACAGAAGCCCAGGAAATGGCCCACAATCGTGGCCTGGGTCAGGTAAATGTGCAAACACTTAAAAATGTCAAGTTTCGAGGGATTTTTCGGACATTTAGGATATTTAAAGTACCTTAAAAGGATATTTAAAGTACCTTAAAAGGATATTTAAAGTACCTTAAAACCCTAGGGCTGCTCAGACCATAAAAGGATATTTAAAGAACAAAAAAAAAGGCATAGGAGTTTTTGCATCAGCCACCTTAAGAAACCCTAGAGAGACTTTATCGAGAGATTGAGGAAGAGAAGAGGAGAATAAGCTAACTCGACATACTTCCTGGCTCAAGAGGTGTCCCGACATCACTGCCTCCCATCCTCCATTCGATTATATTTCCTATTTATTTTTAGTTTTATCATTGTATAGAATTGGATTAAATAGTGATGATAGGATTTGGAATGTTGAGGATGTTATAAACTCACCTTCAGAGTTTTATTCTAGAATTAATGGAAATCTGATTGTTATGTGTTATTTGGATTTGTTGTGGTTTGATTATGCAATTTCATAATTCAGTAATAAATTGAGAGGGTGAATTGAATGAAAAGGGGTTAACTTGTACTAATGAGAGTTAGGTGATTTAATAGAGATAAGAATTAAATTAGATCAAAAAATTGCACGAAGAGAGATCTTGCATAGGTTTTTGATAGTTTATTAGAAATCTTCAGAACTAATTAGGATATTGCATAGGATGTAAATTGAGAGATTGCAGCTCCTATAATCCGATTAGGGTTTATGATTTAGGGTTAATGGTTATAACTCAAGCGAGAGTAATCAACCTAGGATAGTTTAGAACTAACAATATGATAATTCATAATCAGTTATGTTTGCATTAAGGATGGGTAAAATTCCCTTTCTCTTAATTGGTACTTTCTTTCAGTTGATTTTTGGGTGTGTTGATTTGATTGATTGAATTGAATTCTTGTTTTTAGTTTTGTTGCATTTTGGATTTTTGTTATTGTTTTTGGCCTTATATTTGAGGATTAAATTAACTTCCTCCTCATGGGATCGACACCTTTGATATTGTCCTAACGAACTGTGTGCTTGCGGATTATCGAGGGTTAATATTAAAACTTACACACAACAAACACCCGATCAACTAATAATTACCTTTTCATGTTATCTAACCTACAAATTGATTTTGATTTTTAATAAAATAAAATAAAAATAAAGCAAGTAAAATAAAATAGGCAACAATATTGAACAGATAGTTAACAATTCACTTAGAAAATTACTGATATCAATAATTAGTATCTAGGTTTCGAATCCCCCTAGACCCTCAATAGATTGATCTTTTATTACTCAATTTTTTTATTGATCTATTGAATTGTGGAGATTCCTATGGTATGCTAATAGCTGACCTTGAGTTTACTAACAACCTATCCTAAGGTTTTCAACTGACTTACTTAAGTTAAAGTTTATAGAATTGCTTTACTGATTTATGAATCCCTCTATTAGGCTTCACCCTAATTCAGAATAATTATAAATATAATTGAGTTATGAAGGTTTTATGAATTGGGTTGAATTATGAAGAATTATAAATATAATTGAGTTAGCTTATGAATTGATATAAGTAGATAGTTTCCTAACACTTTGATGACGTTTATAATTGAATGAGTGGTGGAAGCTATTGATCAATATGTTTGATTTGTTTAATGCTTCTTTGAAATTGCTTCTTATTTTAATTATGATGATGGAATTGATTTGCTTGAGGATAAGAAAATATTTAAGTGTGTGAAAGTTTGATATATGTTAAATAGACTTTACTTTTAGCATGATTTTTTAGATCATTATATTTCTGTCACGATAAGGAAATTACAATTTACCGATGGAACAAATACCGTAGTCAATTAGCGATGAAAAATCAATTTTTTTCGGTAACATTGTCGAGAAAAATTGCATTTTGTGACAAACAAAATGCCCTTTGGTAAGGATGAAGGGAAATTATCCTAGTAATTTTTTACAGAATATACCGACGGAAGAGTGATGTTCGTTGATAAAAATAGTCGGGACTGCTTGGCAGAATAACTATTCCATCGATAAAATTAAAACCTAAATGTTGTCATTAACTTCGGCTTCAACGTTTTTAATAAAACAAAAACCTACCCGCTAACCCCACCCCTTTGTCCATCCTCATTTTCTCCACTCTCTTTTCTTCATTTTCTCCTTTGTTGTTATCGCTGGTTCCCTTTCATCGTCGCCGTCTGTGGTTCTCCATTGTCCATCATGCATGCTTTGGTTTCCTCACTGTCTACCCTTCTTTACATCCATCGCGTGCCATCGTCGTCATCTTTGTTTAATCATCGGTTGAGGTAAGTGGCCCATCTTTGATTGTTTTTCTTACTGTGTACTCCATCCATCTTCTTCCATCCCTATATACTGCTTTGATTGTATAGGTTTGTATTTCTAGTTTGATTGTATGGGCATTCCATCGGTTTTGTTTTTTGATAGGTTGATTAACGAATATTTATATAGGACTACCAACTTTAAAACGTATGAGGAATTATAAGAGCTAATTGATAATATAAATATCAATAATTATTAATGAAGGAACACAAGTCCAAAGATAAAACCAAATGGTGTTCCTAATATTGATGCAGTAAAACCAAGGGTATTCTTAATGTTGATGCAGTGAAAAAAGTAAAGGATGTTTTCATTATAAAGGTCAATTAAGTACTTTAGGGGCATTATCGAGGATGTTTTGTTTAAGTTTGAAAATTTTAGATTTTTTTGTTGTTTTTATCATTATGGAAAATAAGCATGATAGAAAGGATCCTTTGATCTCATGATGACCATTCCTATAGAAAGGATCCTTTGGTCTCATAATGACCTTTCCTAGCTAATGCTAAAGATATTATATGTTGGCCCCCATATTTTTTTTTTCTCTAGTTAAGCTTGATTTAAATGAATTATGAGGTTTTGATGGATTTAATTTTTGGAGTTATTATTATGTTAATGTTAGTAAGATTACATGATATCTGACTGATCAAGAGGTAGGGGTATGCTTCCTCTTATGCTCCTTCGTTTTCCATTTAACTTCATCACTCGAATAATTTCTTTCACATCACCCTAGTTAATGGATTCAATCAATCCTTCCATGAATTATTCAAATATCACACTATCTTAACTGTTTCCTCAATATATTTCAGATTACTCACAATTTTTCCACTTCTTGCATCGATAACACCAATATCAGACCATATCGATATTTCTTAGCATACTTGCATATAACACATTATGAAGAAGAGACATCCTTTTTAGTAATACTAACTTATAAGTCAATGGTCTAATTCTTAATAACTTTATATGGGACAATACAATCCAAGCTTGGTTGCTTCTTTATCCTAACTTGAGCATATCTTGCACTCAATCTAAGCACACCTTGGGAAGGTGATGATCTCATAAACAATTCATCCTTCGCTTTATAGTTTGCAACTTTATAGTATCAGTACACTTTCCTCTTATGTCTATGTCACTGTATTTGGTGTTGATCTACTAATTTCATTCATTTTTCTTGCATCACTTAATTCCTAATACAAATCAATTTCACTTATCAGTAACATCTCTACTCAATTCTAGTTTTTGACCATCTTAGGCCTTATTCATCCAAATAAAGAGGTGGACGACTCCTTTTTGTCATCTAACTCCTCATACAGTCTTCTAATGAAATCACCATGATAATGTTTGTGATGCTTAAAGTAAAATAGAAGTATACATTAATCTCATATTCCTATGAACTGCCAAAATATAAGCTTTAAGCATATCTTCGACAGTTAAAACCGTCAGCAAATTCAAACATTCAGTTAATTGATTCAATATTCTTAGCCACCAAATGTTGTTTTGGCACATTCCTACTAGGATGTATATCATGGGTTGTTATTTCTTCTTATTTAACAATCTCTTTGCTCAATCATCTTTATCGGCACACATACTTCTTATTTCAATCACAAAGTATCATTCTTCCCATTCAAACTCAAAATTCATATTCATTTTTAACTTCTTAGTTGTCACCATACATATGAAATCACTTTATTATGCTACATTGGATTTTATCCTAATCTCTTATACAACATCATTGTATATTATAAAATCTCCAAATCCAGATGGTATAATTAATATCGGTGTTATAATTCCTCAAAATTGTTTTTACAACCACGATATGTAACATTAATCTCAATGTTCAAAAATATTCTCCTCATTTTTCAAATACACCTTAAATATCCCCTATGATCATAATCACGAATTGATCCATTTTGCTTGGATCACTTTAATCTTCAATACCATAATACTATAAGGGCATTTTCTAACTAGAACAAATGTTTCCAAAGCTCCATATGCCTATGATTAGTTCTCATAATTCCTCAAATAACTAATTACTCATTTTTCATGTTATTTTCAATTCCCTAATTGACTTTCTTTCTTAAATGATTTTCTTAATTCATTCGATTTCCTTTGATTTCACATTGAATTATTCTACTCTCTTCTCATTCATACCAATTTCTCCACACGTTTGAATTTATTTTCAATTTTAACTTCCTGTGTTTATAACACATTCATCAGGTCAAATTTGTATCTCCCGAACATATCTACACAGAATATAACATGGACCTATATACTACTCATTTTTGCAATTAATGTCTCTTCAAAGTTAGGTGTTAATTGTACATATATAATGTGAATTGATGATGAAAAATGAAAAAGAAGTACGTTGGATAGGCTTGGTCGAAATGATGGATGAAGGAATGGATGAATGTGATGAGATGTATAATTATGATGAATATGGCTTAAATGAAGGGAATTGGATTGTATGGAGTGATGAAATGTGTTGTTGATTGGAAGTATTTGTTATATAACAAGATAGGAGCATGAAATACCATGATAAAGCCTTGAAAATATGCACATTAGGTGTTTGATAAGATGTCTAAGCGAACTTGGCTTGGGATTTAAGGAAATGTAAGATATACATTGGAAAGCAACTTTCATGTTTACTTACAGTAAACTTGAATTATTTATTAGACTGATGAATAATGGTCTATTGTGCTTGGATAAAAATGTGCTTAATTATGTTTTAAAATGAGTATGTATTGGATTAAAGGCATTAAATGCCTTAGAAAATGCAAAAGAAAAGCTAATATGAAGAGTAAAGAAGTAAGCTGTGAGGAGTTTAATGGTTGAATTCTATAGCTTAAAGAGAGCGATATTGTGTTTTATATACTTATGTGATGGTGTAAAAGTATGAAACTCATGTTTAAGTAGTAAATATATTGTATGTCTTTTTTTGTTTATAAAGGCTCGGGAGCTATGAATCGAGTAGCTCGCACTGAGAATTGTTGAAGCTATGGGAGTGTATAACTTCATTTAAGGTGAGTTGGGGAAACCATATCTCTCAAATGGGATTAGAACTTCCTAAGACATGCGTGATGGCTTGTAAGGGAATTTTGAACTTAGGTAATGCACAGTAGAATTGAATCTCAAATGGGTGCTAATATGCTTATGTATTTAAGAAATGACATTGTTTTGAAACTGATGTTTTTATTACGTATTTTGAGAAATGATATTGTTTTCAACAAACCTACATTTGAATTGTAAAGGACAATGTTTTATTTTCTAAAACTACATTTTTGAACAACTTCACACTTGGAGTGCAAAAGATGACTTTTATTGCATGAAATAATGTTTTGGAATTTACATATGCATAATCGAGTCATGTATATTGTGTGTTCTTATTCTCTTTTCGCTTAGAGCCATGGCATGATTTCATTTTTATCGGTTGGATCGATAAATAAAGGTATGGTATCTTACTTGATTTTTGTACTTAATTTTTGAATATGATTTTTATGATTGGTGAGGAAATGATTGGCTAATTGTGTGTTGGGCATAACAGATTCAGCGACCCCTGAACCCTTGATGCTAGTACATGATCGACACCTTTCTATAGGGCTTGGGGGTGATTCCACACCTAGGGTTTGGACACCGACAAGGTCATCACCTAGGGTCATGACGCTCTTGTTGACTGTAATCCGTATTCACCACAGATGAAAGTCGAGCCAATACTGGAAATCGGTGGGTGTGAAAATTAGTTTGGTCGACTATTGGTGTCACATATGATTGTTTTGGCTTATTCTGGGATTTATTTTCTGACGAGATTTGATTTATACATGTGATGTCTTTCTACTTATGTGTACTGGAACTAGAAGCTATGTTCACCCGATGAGTGATTGATAGGCTAGGCCTATGTGTTTCTATGTAATGTACGCTCATCTCATAGGTTATTTACCTCGTCTTGGTGTGTATCAAGTTCTATTTGTGATAAATGTTTTTCATACTCACCGAGCACATAGTGTACTCACCCCCTCCACCTTCCAACCATGCAGGTTAATTAGTGAGCTTGAAGCTCTGAGTGGATCGTGCAGTCTTTAGACATTTTTAGAGTTTTACTGCACGTGGGTAGTTTTTGTTTGGTACTTTAGTTGCATAGTGGCTTATGAACTGTTTTATTGTTTTTATTAGATTGGTTATGTTGATATGCTTTATGATTTTTTAAATTTAACTCTTAACTATTTTACTATTGTAAAAGACCTTTTGTATGAACTTAGATACTGCTATTGAGATTGCTTTGAGTGGACTTTAAAGTCATGAAATTGTGGCAAATTTTTTTGAAGTGAATATAGATGTGTGTTTAAAATTGTTTGCAAGTATTTGATTGAGTTTTTTGGGATTTTTAAAATACCGCCATTATGCTGCCCAAATTTTTCATAAAAAAAAGAGAGATGTTCAGTTAGCCTTATATAGTCAGATTAAGGATACATTGAGTGTCCTTAACTCGGTTATGCAACGGTTGTCATGGGATCGATGTGGTACCGGGTCGTGACACCATCTTGACTTGAGCTTTCTGGGAAATAATTGAAGTCAAGAATTGAATAAAAGCATTAAGTCCCTACCCTTGAATTCCTTTTTCTTAATGATGCCATCATGCCACTTCTTAGCCTTTTCTGTGTATAACTTGGTATTTTCATATGAATCATAACTTAACTCTTCCAATTCGTCAAGTTGTAACTATCTCTTCTCTCCTGGTAGCTTCCAATCCATGTTCAACCTTCTAATTACCTAGTAGGCTCTATGCTCCAACTCCGATGGTAAATGGCAAGCCTTGCCATACACAAGTCAATATGGTGTTACACTTATGGAAGTTTTGAAATCCGTCCTGTAAACCCATAACATTTCTTCCAGCTTCAAAGCCCAATCTTTCCTTGAAGTGCTCACTAACCTTCTTTAAAATCTTCTTCAACTCTCTATTCACCACCTCCACTTGGCCACTTATTTTCAGATGGTAAGGGGTTGCCACTCTATGATGAGCATTACAACTTCTCAAAAAAGAGTTAAAAGGTTTGTTGCAAAAGTTGCTCCCTCCATCACTTATGATAGATCTAGGCACCTCAAATCTAGTAAAGATCTTCGTGATGAATCGTTGCACCACCTTGCCATGATTTGTTGGAGTAGCTATTGCTTCGACCCACCTAGACACATAATCACCTTCAACCAATATATAGGAGTGACCTAGGGAAAATAGGAATGGTACCATGAAATCTGAGCCCCACACATCAAATATATCCACCTCTAGGATGTTTGAAAGTGGCATCTCATCTCTTTTCGAAATATTGATCGCTTTTTGGCACCTATCACAATGTAATACAAAATCTCAGGCATCCTTGAACAGGTTTGGCCAATAGAATCCACACTCCAAAATGTGAGCAACTGTTTTGTTCACTTCATAGTGTTCGACATAAACTGAACTATGATATTGAGTCAAAACTTCATGCATTTCATCTTCAGGGACACACCTGCGAATCAAACTATCAGCACATATTTTATATAACACAGGTTCTTTCCAAATATAGTGAGAACATTGAAATAAGAAATGCTTCCATTGTTGATGCAAGAGATTAGGGGGAAGAATACCACCTGAGATATAATTGGCAGTATTTGCAAACCAAGGAAGAAAAGGATTTTCTACCATCATTAAAGCCTCGTCAGGAAAAATGCCCTTCAATTTCCTCTTCTTCTTCATTTTGTTCCCCTTCAAGTCTTGATAGGTGGTCGGCCATAACATTTTCTACTCCTTTCTTATCCTTAATCTCAATGATGAATTCTTGGAGTAGGAGCACCCATCGGATGAGCCTAACCTTGGCATCCTTCTTTGCAAAGAGATAACACAATGTTGCATGATCTGTAAAAACAATAAATTGTGAGCCCAAAAGTTAATAATAGAAATTTTCACATGCAAATACCATTGCAAGCAACTCCTTCTCAATGATGGTATAGTTCACTTGTGCTCCCGTCAAGGTCTTGCATGCATAATAAATTGCATGCAACCTTTTCTCCTTCTGTTTTCTAAGTACATAGCTTACGACATGGTCGCTTGCATCGCACATGATCTCGAAAGGAAGTGACTAGTCTGGTGACGTCAAAATAGGTGCTATTGTAAGTACCATCTTTAACCTATTAAAAGCATCTAGACAATCATCATCAAACACCAAAGACACATCTTTAACTAACAAGCTAGTTAAGGTTCTAACAATAAGTGGAATGTCCTTGATGAACCATTTGTAGAACCCTGTATGAATAAGGAATGCTCAAATGACCTTAATGTTGGTAGGAAGTGGGAGCTTTTCTATCACTTTAGTCTCAACTTGATCTACCTCAGGTCCCCTCTTATGGCCCAAAACAATTCCCTCTTGGACTATGAAATGAGACTTCTCCCAATTCAAGACTAAATGAGACTTCTCGCATTTTTGTAACACTATATCCAAATTAAAGATGTAAAAAATAAAAAAAAGTGTCCAAAAATAGAGAAGTCATCTATAAATACCTTTATGAAGTCCTCATTCATATATGCAAAGATGGCCATCATGCACTTTTGGAATGTGGCTGGTGCGTTACATAAACTTAAAGGCATCCTCCTGTAAGAAAAAGTCCTATAAGGATAAGTGAAAGTGGTTTCTCTTAGTCATATGGATATATGAACACCTGATTGTATCCTGAATATCCATCAAGAAAACAATAAAAAGCATGGCCAGCCACCCTCTCAATCATTTGGTCAACAAAAGGTAATGGGAAATGGTCTTTCTTAGTGACAAAATTGAGCTTCCTATAGTCAATTCACACTCTCCAAACTGTGATGGTCCAAATGAAAGTCCGTTCACCTTTTTCATTCTCCATCACTATCATGCATCCCATCTTAGGCACACATTGCACCAGACTCAACCATTTGCTATCTGAAATTGGGTATATAATACCTGCATCTAAAAGCTTCACCACTTCCTTCTTCATAACCTCTTACATGTTCTGATTTAACCTTGTTTGCCTCTCTCTCACTATCTTGGATCCTTACTCAAGGTTAATCCTATACATCACCATATTGGGGGTCAATCCCCCTAATATAAAAAATGTGCCACCCCATGGATCTCACCCTCTTCTTAACAGTCTCTATAACTTTCTCTTCTTGTTCAACATCCAATTGGTTGGAAATGATAATGGGTAAGGCGTGGTCCTTGCCTAGAAATATTTATCTCAGGTGCCAAGGTAAGGGTTTTAGTTCTACAGTGGGAGGCTTTACAATGGAAGGTGGTGTGGATGCATCCACTCTCTCTAACTTCTCTTGCTCACCCTCCTCACACAATTCCTCTTCACTCACACTCTCATCCTTATGCACTTCAACAACTTGCTCAACTTCCTTTTCAACCTCCTTCACACAATCACCCACATCATCTATCTTTATACAAGCACTTCCATCCACTAGTTTATTCAAAGATTTAGTCATATTGAATTCACTTGCTTATCACCAATTCTCAAAACTAGTTTTCCTTCATGGACGTCAACTAATTTCCTACTAATATTCATAAAGGGCTTACCAAAAATCAATGGACATTTCCTATCTTCTTCAAAATCCATCACAATAAAATCAACAGGAATTATAAATTTATCCACTTTTACCAGAACGTCTTCTTCTATCCCGAATGGCCTTTTGATGGATTGATCAACAATTTGGATAAGCATAGATGTTGGCTTGACTTCTCCTAGCCCCAATTTCCTAAAATAGACAAAGGCATCAAGTTATACTTGCACCTAAATCATATAAGCAATTAGAAATGCAACATCTTGTCACCTTATTAAGGGTTAGGTCCCAAAATTTTAGTACATGTGAGCTCAAAGAGAGACTAAGGAAATGCATTTTCTTGCTCATGCATAATGTTAGCATATATGCATATAAATATTGAACGTTTGCATATAAAAAATTGGTACATGCATTTATTGACAACTTCCGGGTATAATTGATGTCAAATGTGATTTTATTAAAAATGATAAGTAGTGGGAGTAGAAAAAGTGATCTTGGTATGAGTTGTGATAAGAAAATATTTAGAAACCAAATTGGTAGTGATTAGGAAAATGTTCACTGAGTGTGCTTCGGTCTGTTAACCATAACATTTTCTCTAGTTATCCAAATAAGATGATTCTTGATTTGGATTAAACAGGAAACATATGGCTACATTTCTTATGAAGACATTGGATTTCAATTCTATCGGTAAGAGTCTCAAAATTTCATGAAGTTAAGAATTGGGTGCGGTACGTTGGTGTATGAATGGAAAATTCATCTTCGACTTTAGGGGAAAATTTGGGATTGATATAAATAGATTTTAGCAAAGTTGCCTCTGGATAGTTGTAGATATTTATTTTATCTTTCCAACGGTATATAGTATGAAAATTTTGGACATCTGAGCTGAAAGTTATGATCTTTATAAGTGGAGATGAAGCAAAGTAAGATGAAGTGAAAGTAAGACGAAGCAAAACAAGACGAAGTGAAAGTAAGACGAAGCAAAGTAAGATTAAGCAAAAGTAATATGAAGAGAAAGTAAGACGAAGTGAAAGTAAGATGAAGCGAAAGTAAGGCAAAGCCAAAGTAAGATGAAGCAAAGTGAAAGTAAAACGAAGCGAAAGTAAGACGAAGCAAAAGTAAGACGATACAAAAGTCAGAAGATAGCATTGGTCTTTTAGGTCTTCATGAGTCTCCATGAAAGTTGTAGATCTCGAAGTCCTCTTTCCAATAGTCCAAAAATGAGGCCAATCCGATGTTGTTTGTGAAAGTTATGGAAATCGCGCCAAAATAGGTTCAATTTAATTGAGGTCATAAACATGGTTGCTTCTTTTAACTATAACCTCTTTACCAGACCTCCAAATGACTTGATTCTTGAACCATTGGATTTATAAGACATTTCTATACATCTCCATAAAGAATCATAGCCATCTGAAATGAATTGAGAAAGAGTGAGTGAAAATGTGGGACGGGTACAGTGAGTGTGCTCTTAAAGGATATAAATTGGTGTTATTCCACTAAACTCACTTCAGTATTTTGATGATTTCTGAGCTCTACCCATCCAAATGAGTTGATTTTAGATTTTTTGTAAACTAGAGACATGGAGCTACAAATGGTAAGAAGAAATTGGAATCTAATTTAGTCTCTAAGATGTTTAAATTCCAGATGGAAGTTGTGCGTAGTATACTATTTTGGGGAAGAACAGTCCAAAAATGTTTGAGGTATAGCTTTTGAATCACTGAACCAAATCGAATGATTTTGGAGGCATTAGAAACTTAAGACAATGGGGGTTATTTTTCTGGAAGAAAGTGTTATGTTAGAATGTTTAAGGGTACTATTGGCAAGACACTTAAATATAAAAGACATAAGGTATAAACAGAAGGGCAAATGGGACAATTCTCCCTCATTAAGGGCATAATTGGAAGAAGTGTTGTCTTGATTATAAATAAAGGAGAAAACGTGAATGAGAAGATTCCAGAGAAACAAAATGTGTGGATGAGAAAAGAGAAAAGCGAGAGAAACATGAAAAAGAATAAAAGAGAGAAAGAAGAGAAAGCAAGCTAGGGTTTTAATTCTTCTTCATCTTCATGAAAGATTTTGAATTTGATCAAGAAGAGAAAAAGGAAGAGGAAGGAAAGAGCTTCCAATTAGAGCTAAAGATCTTTTCATTTGGTGAAGAACCAAGGAAACCAAGAGAATCCTACCCAAGAACAAGGAGAAAGACAATCTTGACTTGGAGTCTTGGCAAGCAAACTAGGTGGGTAATATATTTATGGTTATTGTGTAAATGGGCGATGTGCCTAAGAGTGTATATGTTTGAATTGTTAAACTATGAATGGGAATTGGATATTATGAGATCATGTGAGGTTGAAAAGAGATGTCATGAAATTTAGTTATGATATAGAGTAACTACGTGTTCTTGAAATGTGAGCTTATGAAAAGGGTAAAGATTGAAAGGAGAATTTAGAATGATCATGTACAAATGAAGTCTAAGTCTAAGTTCAACTAGACAAATATGAATTTTGAAATGGTAATGAGCATAAAATGTGTTCTAAAACATATACTCAGGATTGTCATTGAATAGGTATATTGTACCCTTAAAGGCGATATAGGTGTGAATAGCTATATTGTTATAGATTGATTGAGGAAAATGAGAATATTAGTAGAAATAAGGAGACTAAAGTGTACAGGTGAATGAAATGCAATCATAAAATTGTTATGATCATAGAAGAATGAATTTGGAACCGAAGTGGTTATGTGAGTATTGTGATAAGAGATGTAATTCGGTATAAGGGATTACTGGGAGAAAATTGTGACCGAAAATTCATAATGTTTATGCATCGGAAACCCCACTACAGATTTCTATATAATGGTCCTGTGTAGTCATAAACTTGAGGGAGTCCATAAAGGAGCCCCATGCCAC
>JANITX010073825.1:0-19511 GCA_027564395.1 Erythroxylum ulei
TGAATGTCCGTCCATTATGCTCAGTATTGTCTATTATTTTCAGCAGTCCCTTTTGCTCCCTTTCTTTTTCTTTCTCCTAACCCACTTAAAGAGAGATTACAAATGATAACTCAAGACACATTTATATGCCCTTGACAAACTTTAATTCCCTTCCCACCTATTGTCTTTTTTTTTCCACCTGCTTATAGAGTCACAAAGATGCTGATCAATTTCGACGGAGGAGTTTTCCTTTATA
This sequence comes from Erythroxylum ulei, assembly GCA_027564395.1. NCBI lineage: Eukaryota > Viridiplantae > Streptophyta > Magnoliopsida > Malpighiales > Erythroxylaceae > Erythroxylum > Erythroxylum ulei. The sequence goes on from JANITX010073825.1 coordinate 236, forward strand.
TAATGAATTGACTGGGATTTATGGACAAGATCGTGCAACTGGAAATGACGCACAAACTGCTGCAGATATTCTGGAGGAAATGGAAAGGCAAGAAGATGTGGGTAGGATAAATGAAGGTGATGAAGATCAATATGAGCATAGTTGGGATGAGATAGATGAGTCCTTCACCCAACCTCAAACCTCAAATATCGAAAGACAAACTGAAAATATTTCAGGATAGAAGAGAAAAGGCGGTAATGATACGCAAGAAGCAAGTCGTACAGAAGCAATTATTGTTACTGCCAGGATGTTTGGTGATACCATAAATCAGGTTGAAGCTGAATTGTGTCAGAGTATGGGGATTGAAAAAGATATTCAAAAAAAATTTGAACAGTTAGATATTGCATTGAGTGAGATAGAGGGACTCATAGAGGATGAAAGGGGTACTGCTTTAGGCAAACTTCCTGATCATCCTCAACAAATGATTGTGTTTTTCGCTCTAGTGTCTTCTCAAAAACTTGAGTGGGTGAGGAGGTTTCTTGCCACACACTGAACATTATATTCATATAGAAGTTATGTTGTCTAGTTATGTAAAATAGGGCTGAAACTTATATTTTGTTCAACTAACTAACTTTTTAGTAATTTAAAGCCCTATGTTTTATTTTTGATTTAATATCATTCCATTGTTATTTTATATTGCAATTGTGACAATATAATGAATGCTGACACGAGTCGGACCAGAAAAATTAACCACTGCAAAATGTTGGAAAAGTAAAATTAATACTAAAAATAGAATTTAATAATAATAATAATAATAATAATAAGTAGAAGAAAATTAATTTAGTATAATAATAAATAAATAAATAATATAAATATAAACAACAACAACAATAACAATAATAATAATAAGATTTAAATGCTGATGATGATGATAATAATAAGGATATTTTGGTCTTTTTGTTAGTTATTCCTTTCCTATTCTAAGTTTATATTTTCAAACCAAATAATAGAATAGAAATTCTTTATCAATTCCATTCCTTAAACCAAACAAAGCAATACCCATTTTATTCTATTCCTCATCTTTTCTATTCCAAAGAATAACTATTTTATTCCTTATCTATTCCATTCCATGAACCAAACAGGCTGTAATAGAAAGGACAGAGGTTATAGTTAGTAATTGGAGCTATAAATCACTTTCTTTGATAGGTAGGGCACAACTAATCCTCTATGCTAAACTCATTAATCTGTACTGGGCCTCTCACCTAGCTTTAGCATACTTTGTTATTAAATTAATTGAAAAATTACTAAGGAAGTTCCTATGTAATAGTGGGAATGAGGTTGGCATGAAGGTAATGGTTAGGTGGAGGAGAGTATGTAGTCATAAAAGCAAGGTGGGTTGGGTTTGACTCCTTTAAAAGTGATGAATGCAACAATCCTAACTAAGAAAATTTGGAGACTTGTTAACGATAGTTCTCTATAAGTTAAGTGGGTGCATTGTTATTACATAAAGGATTCAAATATATGGAATATGGGTTGCCCTACGAATGCCTCGTCAATATGATAATCTTTAATAAATTTAAGGAGCATGTTGAGACAATTAATATTCTACAAAATTAAGGATGGAAAAAGCTTATCTTTTTAGTACAATTGTTGGTCTTCTTATGGCCCTTTAAAACGCCAATATATTCTATAACTAAAAGATAAGTATCCTGGAAATGCTACAATTAATAAAGTTCTGTCCAACAAAGAGGAACTGTTGATTTTGATTGTAGATCCTAATATGTTGAGTCTCCTACTTAATGTATCTTTGATCTTTGGAAAGGAACATGAGGCTTTTTGGACACTAACTAAATCTGGAAAATACTCCAACAAAACTATGAGGGAATTATTCAGGGAAGCATAACAAATTGTGGAATGGCACCAATTGATATGGATCAAATATGCACATCCACGTGCATTGCACAATTAATGGATAGCATTCAAAAGGAAGTTGCCAACCACTGATAAAATACCAAAATTTCTATTGATCCCCTAATTAATGCTATTTGTGTAAATTTGGCCTAGATTCTATTGACTATCTATTTTCCAATGCCCCTTTTAATTAAGGCATGAAATGTGATAGTCTAGAGGTGTGAAATTGCATACACACTATATACATGATAGGAGATAATTGATTGGAGCAATAAACTTCAATATATAAATAAAGAGTATGAATGGATCTATAGGGTAGTTCTATCTTACTTTCAATGGTCTTATAGAATGAGAGAAATTGGAGAGTCTTCAAAGATTTGTAAGAAATAGCGAGGTCTTTATCGATAAGTTGAGCAAGAAAATTAAAATACACCTTAGTCTTCACAAACAAAAGATCCCAATCAGGAAGATCTCGAATAACACCTACGGTATTCTATGAGGATCATGCATCACTAAACCATAAAGCAAAAGTGTTTTAAGCTTCCTAGGTTACCTTTGTAACTATTATGTTCTTTTGCAATAATGGCTAATGGAATTATTTAAATTCTTTAAAAATACATTTGCATAATTAGGTGAATTTATTAGATATTAATTCATTGATCAAATTTACTATTGATAGTTTAAGTAAATATGATCCTAATATGTTCTTAATCTATCCTTTTGATGTTGACGATATGTAGAAAGCTCTACTTTCCTTACATCACACATAGGCCAGATGGATATAATGCCTATTTCTTTCATCAGTCTTGGAGCTAGACCAAAACTATGGTGGTTGAAGCAATTCTAGAATTCTTTAGGGAAGGAAGCATGTTAAAGGAGATAAATAAGGCATACATTTGCTTGATTCCCAAGGTAAATTTCCCAAACTATGTTAAGGATCATCGCCCTAGATTATGTTGTAATAAAATCTATAAAATCATTGCTAAGTTGCTCCCTAATAGATTGAAGTTAGTAACCAAAAAAATAATTAATGGCTCTCAAAGTGTTTTTATAAGGGGAAGATTAATAAGAGATAATATTCTTCTAGTGCAAAAGTTATTCAAGGGATATAATAGGAATAATACAACTACAAATTGCACCATTGAAGTTTATTTCTAGAAATCTTTGGACTGGAGCTTCCTTTTAAACACCTTATAGGCATTTGGAATTGTTGATCCATCCATCAATTGGATTGCTCAATGTGTTACAATTGTTTCTGTTAGAGTTGTAGTAAATGGGGAGCCAAAAAGACTAATAAAGTGAGCTAGGGGACTAAGACAAGGGAACCCTCTATCCTCTTACCTATCCACCTTATAACTGTAAGGAATGTGTTAATAGAAATTTTGAAGAAAATTTTCAAATTTCTTAAGCTTATTATAATCTTCATCATTTATTCTTATTTACTGTCATCCTGATTTAATTAAAATATGGTAGAAATACTTTGTTGAATTAAATTAGTATACGAAAGAAAGTTGTAATAAACTTGCTTTTATAAGCCATATTTAAAGTTATAATAGACTTTCTTTTATAAGTCATATGTTTAGTAATCATAAGATAGTTAATTTGGATAAAAAGTGCATATTATTTACACCCGTGGGACCTAGTTAATTTGAATAAAAATTGCATATTATTTACACCCGTGAGACCTATTTATGAGCTTTTGAGCCTATGAACAAAGTATCATTATTTTATGCTCTTTTATCTTTTAATTTTGTGTTATCATACATTATTGGATTATTCTAAAACTTGCTTTTATTATTTATGCTGAGATAACTTTTTAAACTAGAGGAATTGCAATGATAAAGGCACTTAGATTTGTTTTAGTCTATTTTCTTTAATTATTATCCAACCTATTTTTGTCCTTTAGGAGTAACCATTTTTAAAACTTAGCCTTTTAATTGATTATAGACACATTGATAAATTTTTCCCTATTTTTCTTGAAAACCTTTCATTATTTTTTAACCCTGAAGGATTTACATTTACTTGATTGTTTGAAACTTGGATTATATTTAAGAATTTTAAAGAAAAAGGTTTGGTATACTTTGTAAGGCCCCAACATATACCCTGGAAGTATTATAGCATGTCTAGGGTGTATTAAGAAGTGAACATAATGAATTAAGTGCATCTAAGTATAGTGAGAGACATAATGGTACTTAATGTAAAAGACATAAGTAAATGGGTAATTTGTTCATTTCGACATGGACATACATGCTTAGATATGAAATATGGATGGGTATTTTTTTATATGTTTGCTTGGATTTATGCACGTGATGTGAGGGGAATTGGTAGAAGAAGTATCCCATTTGCTTATGGAATGTTGTTGGTTAAATTGGATGTGTTTTTGTGTTGCTTTTTCATGATAAGATTGAAGTTAGTTGATTTGGGATGTGTACCTTACTGGATGGATAGGTTCCACTAAATAGAATTCTGTAATTTGGCTATATATTGGCCTGTAGACCACCAAATTGGATAGTTCTAATCAAAGATTAAACTAGAGACACAGATCTAAAACTTTGATGAAGGAATCGAAATTTGATTATGCCTTTAAGATTTTTTAATTTTGGTTTGAAGTTGAGTTCTAGTTGTTGTCCTTATTTTCGAACATCCTGTCATTTTTTGGGTATAACTCCCGATATGATTAACCAAATTGTATGAAATTTACGCCATTAGAAACTTAAAACATAGAGAAATGAAACTAATTGATAATATTATAGGCCAATGTGGGAATTAAGGGAAGAATAAGAACCAATATGCGATTTTTTCTGAAGTTAACACATAGACCAATTGGAGTAAAGCATGTGTGACCAATAAGATTAAAGCTTGTGTGTGTCCAATAGAATTATCACACATGGTCCAATAGAATTGTAACACATGGTCCAATATAATTGTAACACTTAGCCTAATAGAATTGTAACACGTGGTCCAATAGGATTGTAATACATAGTCTAATAGGATTGTAATATATGGTCCAATGGGATTGAAACATGTGTCTAAGACTAGAGAATTGATCAAAAGGCATATGGAGAGGGGAGATGGACTGCATTTTGATAGATTAACTTCAAATTTTTCTTCTCTCTATTTCACCTTCTTCATCCCATCATTTTTCATTTGGTGAGTCAAGCAAAGCCAAAGAGGAAGGGAAGAAAAGGTGTTAGAAGAACTACCTTGCCAATTTTAAGGTTTGGGACTCCGCTTAGTTAATTTCTGTATTTGTGTATACTTGAATGTGTACAAAGATTCATTTGGATGTGGAATAGTTGTTGGGATGATGCTTTGGTGTTATTTTTGTGTTATCTTACATATAATTGGTTAAATATAACAAGAGAGTATCGTGTAGTGGAATTTTGTCTAGGGTTTGTTGAACCAGTCACATTGTTTAGGTCATAACTCAACATACAAACCTTTAAATTCAATGATTTTAGTTAAATATGAAACTTAAGATATGGAAATAAAAATCTATAGAAGAGACTCAGACTTAATTCTTGCTTTATGACATTGGAAATTAGGATCGAAAATGATAACCTGATGCTGCCCTATTTTGGAGTAGCTTGTGATTAGATATCATGACTGGAAAGTTCAAATGGTCTGATTGTTGGTGTTATGGAAACTAGAGACACAGGAAAACAAATGTCTAGAAGACCTCAAAACCTAATTCAAACGTTTTGTATATGCGTAGTAAGGAATAACTGAAGTCTATCATGTGATTTGTTTCTGGACTAATTGTTTGCCTATTTTTAGACCACCATGGGATTAGCCCAAATTGCACTATTTTGAGTTTGTTTTTGTTTCCAATTTTTAACCTTTTTGAATGTATATGAAACTTTTCAAACACCTATAAATAAATGAAATAGGACTTACCATATGTGAATCATGTGATTGAACATTGGAATTTAAGATTGAGCATAATGCATTCCAAAGAAAACTTATATGTACATAAATGATTTGTATGCATATTTATTGCTCATATGTGTATAATATGATTATATAAGTGTGATTTTGACAACCTTATAATATTGGTAAGTTATAACTGCATTTATGAACACAAATACAGATTTTATGACTTGAAATGTATATCATATGACTTGTCAATATATGAATTGTGAAATTGGCAAATGGTTAAAGGAAATGTTACAATGCCAGCTCTATTGTCTTGGTGGTGGATAGATGGGCATAATTATAGGGTCATAGTGCAATTGCTATAATTTGACACCACCAGTGTCCACAGTTTGATACCTTCTAGTATCCACAGTTTGATACCTTCGGGTATCCACAACACCCATTATTTGCACCCACAGAAAATGTGCAGGCCTAATACAAAAAATAAAGTAAAGAGACATAAATAAGAAATACAGTATGACAATATAAATAATCGGTATATGAATGAGCATTTGCATTTGTATTGATAATTTGTATCATTGATGTTTGAATATCAATGTTTGAGTTTTAAAGGTGAATTTTATGGTATATGAAAAAAAAAATTGGAGCATGTTTACATTATTTATTTGATTAATTATGCCATCCTTATTTATATTTGTGCAATGTTCATGAATGCATGTGCATGGCGGATGACTATTGTGAGTGGTAATCCAAAATAAGTATTTCCTACTAAGCTTTCAAGCTTAGCACAGGCGTTAATCATATAGGCCCAAGTCATAGGAGTGAGGTAAAGGGAACATCTGTAGGGACCAAGGCCAACAAATAGAAAAGAAAGCATTTTTGGAATGCATTTTTAGTTAAATATAATTGTAAATGTAATAGTTAAAGGAAATTGTATATTTTCTTTTGGATTACTATGTAAATGTAAAAATGTTTTACTACTGTTAAATGATAATGTTAAGCATTGGGGAGTTTTGTAATGTGTATATATATAGCATTGAACTGAAATGCATGTCGTGAATGTATGTATAGGAAATTGGTTGTCTTATGTGTGGATGGTTGTAGGTTCTGTATAGGGGCTGTTACAATCATAGTGCCCTATAGATGGTAAAGAAAAAATCTGCCATCAAAAGGGACTCTAGAAGGTTCGAATTAGGGCATTTAGTATTGTCTTCATCACTGTGATGGTCGACCAAGGTAAGCATTCCTGTCTTAACAAACATGCTTCTTCTTCTTCTTCTTCTTCTTCTAATCTTTAATCTTCCTATTTAGGGTAAAAATCATTGAGGGATTCCTTTTATCCCTCACAGGCAGAATGGCTTGGGTGTGGAGTCTTTGTCTAAAGGTATGCATCTTCTTATTCACGATCCTTATATTCAGCACATAGTTGGAGTTTGCATCTGTGTTAATTACTTGAGTTTCATCTCTTCAATCTCTCTTATACAACCTTTAGTTCATAGTCAATGAGATGATGCTTCCAGTTATCTAATAGAGCAACTTACACATAGTAGCTTTGGGAGTACATCTTTCAACATGTAATCGCTTAATCCTTTTTCCTCTTACATTTTGGTACTGCATGTTTTGGGGTTAGCCTAGATTCCATTCTCTAACAACACGCTCACTACAATTAGGTAGTTCTTTTGAGAGAAAAATCAATTCTCTAAGCCTCATGATTAGAGAATTCATCACTTCTTGATTTGAATGCATTTTGCCTTTGAAGATTCTCAAATTCTTCTCTTTCCATATCCCCTCAATACTATAAGCGAGTAAAATTATGTATATTGCTCTATCACCTTTTGGATTTGTCTTCGTACCTCTTAAATTTGCTAATATGACAGTAAGCAATATCCCATCCCGTCTCCAATGACACTTCTCCTTAGTTTTCCATATGCTTTCTATAAAAGGGCATTGAAAAAAAAGGTGGTCTCTAGTGTCAATTTCATTCCTGCATAGGACACATATGTTGTCTAGATTTAGAAAACGTAATCTGTGCATGGTGGCCATTTTGTTCAATATTGCCAACAATAGTAAGCATGAGGAGTTGGGTCTTAAGGACTTATGCCCGACTATAAAGTGCCAATCAACAAAGTTTGGTTGTCCTCGTGTTAGCCATTCCCTACATGCTTTGTTAGAAAAGGAGTTAGGGGGTTGGTTTAACTAAGAGTGTTTGTCCTCAGTCCTATAACTTGGGGAATAATTGGGGACAACGTGAATCACCTGGTCTAGAAAATATATCCACGTGTTTTTAGTAATTACTAAACAAACTTTAGCATTAAGTGAAAGATGACTCCAACGTTGGACTGCTTTAGGAAATCAAATTAATAGACCATGATCCATCCAATTGTCAAACCAAAAGTGTGCTTCTTTTCCATTACCCACTCTACATTACACATCTAGCTCTAGAATTTCTTTGAGCCTTATCAAATTGTTGATGAGAAAAGATTGAGAGCCTTTAGGGGAAATGGACCATAATGATTTTCCTTTAGTATGTATGTGTGAGCAATTGGTCCACAATGAATCTTTATTACACATACAATGCTAGATCTTTTTTGGCATCAATACCTTGTTGGTAGTGGCAATAGGGATTATCCCTAGGCCCCTCTCCTTTTTGGACTTGCAAACCCATACCATCTATCTTTTATTATCCTTCCTTTAGAGTTATGTTTTCCCCATAAGAATCGCCTAAACAAAGCTTCAGTTGCCTTTATTACTCCTTTTACTAGAAAAATACCAACAGACCAATAAGCTTCCAAAGAATTCAACACCGATTTAATTAGTTAAAATCTTCCCTCAAATGATAAGAACCTATTTGTCCAAAGGTTTAATCTCTATTGTATTCTTTCCACCAGAGGGTAACATTTGGAGAAATTAATCCTTCTTATATTGATACGTATTCCTAGATAACACAAAGGATATTGTTTCCTTTCCATCAAAGATATTGCAGCTATCTTAGCTTATAATTCATCTGCACTATTACATAGAACAAAGTGACTTTTTGCTAGGTTGATTTGTAAACCTGACGTTTCTCCATATTGCTTTAGAGAGGATATCAAAATCTTAATAGAAGGTTGATGTGCCTTGCAAAAGAGTAACAAATCATCAGCAAAACAGAAATTGATTAGAGATAACTTCTTGTGTTTATTATGAAACTTGTATCCCTTTTCCTTTGCCACAATATGCTTCAATATTAGAACCTCCATACAAAGGATGAACAAATAGGGAGACATAGGATCACTTTTCAAAGACCTCTCGCTTCTTTGAATAATCTAATTGTACACCATTCACTAGCACTAAATAAGAAGAGATGGTTATACATGCCTCTATCAATTTAATGAATATAGAAAGGAATCCCATCATCTTCATCACCATAAGAATAAACCTCCATTCCATACAATCAAAAGCCTTCTTGATGTCAATTTTAAAAGCACAGTTTGGCAGAGAATTCCTCCTTTTGTTCCCTTTAATAAGCTCCTGAACAATGGATGTGGTTTCCCCTATCATCCTTCCTTGCATGATTGCATTTTGGTTATTACTAACCAACGTCCCCAAAACTGCCTCAAGCCTATTTGCTATAATTTTATTGATCACTTTAGGAAGTTTTTATTAATCTCCTTTAACAATACAGTAGTAAAGAAGAATTCACTCATAACTTGTTTAACCATCCTTGCAATCTCACCCTAAACTTTCCAAAAGAAAACCCTATTTAGGCTATTAGGACCTGGAGCTTTATTAGGATTCATTTGGGAGATAACTTCTTCAATCTCTGCATCTTGGATAGGCTTGATTAAATTAAGAGTCTCTTCTTGAGATAGCTTCTTCAAAATGAAAGAGTTTAACAAGTGCTAGGTAATTGAAATCCTATTAGATTAACCATAAAATCTACTAAAGTATTTCCCTGCCTCTTCAAAGATTTGATCCTGATGCTTGAGTAGCCTGCCATCTTTAGCTTGGATGAAAGAAATTCTATTGTTATTCATTCTCCCCACTAATGAGTTGAAGAAAAAATTAGAGCATTTATCAGCTTCCTGCAGCCATTTAACCATTACTCTTTATTTTATCAAACTTTTGTGATTTTGAATAGCTGAGAGATAGTTGGTCAGTTTCTCTTTCTACAGTAACTAAAGTTGAGGATCCCCAAGGTTAATTGAAAGTTGCCCTTGAATTATAGAAAGATCACTCTTAGATCTTTTAATAGCTTCAGCAGTGGAGCTTTCCCTTGAAGCATTTAGTTTTTTCAATTCATCCTTGATTGCTTTGAGCCTCTGAACATATATAAACTGTTTAGTACCATACGCTGCCTTCAACATTCATGTCTGAACAACCTCTTGAAAACCTTCCATGTTTGCCAAAAAATTGTTATATCTGAAAGGAAATTAATTTAACATTATGTTTGAGAAACATACCCTCTACCTTGACAGGAGAGTGGTCAAAGAAGTGAGGATCTAAAAAGGAGGCTAAACTCATAGGAAACTAAAGTAACCAACTCTGATTAAGTAGCACCCGATCTAAATTTTTCCTCATAGACCTTTCCTTAGCTTATTTATTACTCAAATTAAATGTGTAAACTTGATATTTAAGATTAGTTAGCCATATTGTCTCTATACAATCCTTGAAATCGGATGTGAAGTTTCTTAGAAGAGCATTCCCTTCAACTTCGAATCTATATATAATATAATTAAAATCTCCACTGATAATCTAGGGGCCAATGACTCTATTCTGGAAATCCATCAAACTCTTCCATATCTCCTTCCTTTGGAAAGCATAATTAAAGCCATATACGACAGATGAGAAACTAGACACATTCTTTACTTTAAAATGCCAGTTTATGTGCATCACCTGCATTTCCACTTCCAAGATATCTACCTCCATAATTTTTCGATTAAAACCAATAATTATTCTTCCCAAAGTATGCTTTTGGTGATTAGTAACGAATTTCCAACTACTATCTAATTTATTCAGCTTCATAATATTGTCTACTCTAATCTTAGTTTGCAAAAAAGCAATTAAACATGGCTTTTCTTAATAGACAAAATCCCTTAAAGATAAAAGCTTCTTATGGCAGTTAATACCTCTAACATTCCATATAAAGCAAATCATTAAAAAGAAGTAGTTGATTTGGAGCTTTTCCTTCTGCTCTTACTTGCTTTCCTTGTAACCACAATCTCAAAAGAAGTTCCCAGATCATCCCCCATTATAAAATAGGAGGAGGTTTCAAGTGATCCACTTCGGTTCAATTTGGAAGGGGAGTTTAATTCTCCTAATTCCTCTTTATTTTCCCCATTCTTAGCTGGAGTATCCATTTGAAACTTGAGTTCAGCAAAGAGAGAAGTTACCACCTGTGCATTACTCGCTAATTCTATGTTGGCCTTTTGCACAATCTCTTGATTTGATTCTTTTTTTTAGTGCACTCATGTCCTGCATGTTCACCCAAACCCATAATCTCCTTTTAGGAACTTCTTACCCGTAAGTACCCACCTTTTGCCTTGAGATTTCAATGATGGCTTCCATTGGTAAGTAACATAGACACTGTCTCCAAATAAAGATCCATGGGCTCCCAATCTCATAACCGATATACTTTCTAACATATTTTGCAATGACTCCATGTTTATACACAGCCTTGCATATCCAACTCTTTTCCTTTGTGCAATATTTTAATCCATAAAAAGAGGAATTCAAAGGTAGCTTGCTATCATGCTAAAGCTTTTGGTAGTCTAATATTCAAGTAGGACATTGTGCAAATGTACCCATAAAGGAACATCTTGGTGTTTAATGGGATCAACTTGGATCCTTGTTGCCACGACTGTATAAATAAAGGTTATTTATAGATATGCCAAGGACCCTCCTCCACCACTTTCATAGCTGCATCTTTAGATGAGAAGGTAAATAACAACATGTTTTCTTCTGCAATAAGCAGTTCAAGTAAACCTCTATTTTTCTACATATTTTGTGCCCATTTTTTAATAATTGGAAATGAAGGCCTCCTATCCCAAAGGAAGTCAATCAATGAAGCTTCCCAATTTTTACACCAGCCTAAAGAAATTCTAGCTCAGGGGAAACCAACAATCTACCATCTTCTTTTTTCAAAGGGCATTAGTGCAAAGTACAATCCTACCCCTCCCCTATTACTTGTTTCCAACTTTTCCTAACTTGTTGAAAAACTACAAGAGCAACCTGAGGAGGAAGAGAGGAGCCTTCTATATCCTTTGAGGGCAAAAGAGGAAAGTTAGTGGAGGACAAAGGAGCTACTGACATTTCTAAAAAGCAGAAGACTTAGTTTGACAAAAGACAGAGGGTCAAAGTTGGCTTGTTCAAAATGTTAGCTTCCAAAATTGTGAAAGTGCAGTAAGCGGGAAGGAAAAGAAGGGGAAAAAAGTAGATGAAGACCAAATTGTTCTTAGAAGAAAAAGGAAAAAAAGAAGTGTAAACAAAACCATATCTAAGAAGAAATTAGGTTAAGATTCAGGAATGAAGTGTAAACAAAACCATATCTAAGAAGAAATGAGGTTAAAGATTCAGGAAAGAAAGTTGAGGAGAGGTAGCTTAGTGAAATGGAAGCTAGTCAGGTGACCTGAAGTTAGCAGTATAACATAAGGTCTTTTAGGCACAGGTTGTATTTTGGGTGGTGGCTTGTATCTTGAGTGGTGACTTGACGATGGCTTATATTTTGGGCAGTGTTTTGAATTGTGAGTATTAGAAAATTTAATATTTAAAGTTTTTATTTTTAAATATTTAATATGACATACAAATTATAAAAATTTATTAATATATTTTGCTACGTCAATATGTTAATTAAAATATTAACAATAAACTATTTTAAATATAAATTAAAATTCATCTTATTTTATTATTATCTTTAAAATTTTAGTTAATATTGCAAAAATAAATATATTTTATTTTTTTATAATTAACTCATTTAATGTAAATATACATCACATTTAATGATTTATATGTTTTTTTCCTATATATCAAGTATAAATATATAAAATCTCTAAATAAAAAAGACTTAGACTTTAATCATTCTTCAATATATGTTGTTGATATTTACAATAAGTGCACTACCAAAAATAATACCAAATTTTTTTGAGACAATTTTTATTCCCCAAACGTTCTCCATAATTAATTGATCAATCGTATTAAGAACAATATTTCTTGGACAGGATATTGAAATAAGTTCATTTTATTGTACCATTAAATTAATTCAGATTGACAAAAGGTCCTTCAGCTAGCCCCTGTGCAAGCTCCAAAAAGGCAACCAACTCGCCCATTTCAACTGAAGAATTTTCTGCCCTACAGGCTGAGATGGCACTTTTAAAATGCTTTGACTTTGAAACTTGCCATTTACAGTTTTGTTTAGGATGTTTTGTAGTGTTGGAAATGAAGCTTTGTTTTGAAGGCTTAAGGTTGAATTATGAAAATATCAAGTACTCTGGAAAAACATGAACCTTATCTTGTGCGCCTTGCTTCCTCTTTGATTTGTTATTGGGAAAATTGCGTTTCAAGGTGATGCTTTCTAGGATGGACAAAGCCATCTCCTACAGTTTCAGAGACCTCCTATGTGCCTTGAACAATGTTTAAAGCCTGCCTCCAATTTGTAGTATAACATTGCAGCTTAGTTGGTATTAGTATTTGAAGGTAAAATAAATAGTTGAATTAATATTTGAAGGTAAACTATCCATGGGAATATCCATCTTGATTTAGCAACATATCAAAGTTCTCCAAATACAGCTGTGAGTCAGCTGGTTAATTGCAGTATAAAAGCTAACCAATGTTGTCTACCTATGTCACAGGAGTAGCTGTAGTTGGCAAGACCACAAGATCGTGACAACCAAAAATGTTATAATATCAGTTAAACTTTAAGCTTCTCAATACTAATTGAAACCTAATTGTTTAACTTTTACTATTTGCAAAACATATTCTTTGAAATTGTTCAACATTTAATCTTCCAAAATTATTTTGTATCTATAGTTTCCATAAGCTTCAATGTTAACAAAAAAAATAGTAATGATAAAATTGTATCACTTTTGATGAAATGCTTTTATTCATTATTCAATTTAGACTTATTTAAATTTAGTACAAATGATTTTTTATACTAACTTTTAAATTTAGCCTTATTTGAATTTTCTTTAAAATTTAAATGACTTGTTCTTCAATTAAATTGTGAATTTAGTTTAAATGCTTTTATTTAATAGTCCTTAATATATTTTTCTTTATTTATTTTTTATTTTAAACTAATATCATGTTATATATTATAAGTAGATAGAATTAATATACTTTTTTTTTTGTTTATACAGAAGTCATTTGCTTTTGCAGGCTTAATATTTACGATAAAAGCGCTCGAAGTTTTTAAAGTTCCAACCTATGAATTCGTACCCTAATTCTTTCAAGTCGACATTAGTGTTTCGAAAATAAATTCTTGGCACTTCTAATGTTTGAAAAAATGTTGAATATGTTGAAAAAATAGGTCGAGATTCAATCTGGTCCACAACAAAATAAAAATTAAAAATTTTGTTTGATTTTTTGAAAGCGAAGATTAATTAAATTTTATAACACAATTAACATATAAAATATAATAAAGTGTTAATCATACTTCATACCTTATTATGAAACTTAATCATTTTCTTATTCTTTCCATAGATCTATTTCTAAAGTTAACTCATCTCAACTACTAAAATCAATATCCACATAATATATTGAAAGAACTCTATAAGTGATGTAATAAGTTTTAAACAAGAAGTGCTCGTTTAATTAAAGTCTAAGCCTATTTATATTAAACATTGAAATTTTAATAATTTAAATGAAATAAAAAAAATTAATTTTATTACAATTGCAATTACACTTAATCCTAATTGAGACTAAAAATGCATTTTGAACCTCACCGTTTACAAAGAATATATAACATACCTTAACATTTTGAAGCGTTCAAATTGAATCCCAACATTTTCAAAACAGAAACATGGACTACAATTAAATTTGTTCACTTTGGTGATAATGGTTATCATGAGAAGAAGATACATGCATAACTTTCTTGCTAATACACGATACGATAGAGATTACATATATTTTCTAATTTGGATTTGATAGTAATTTGGATTCAATATTGTTATAATGTATATGATCAAAGGAGTAAAAGAAGATGATGTTGAATAAAATTAGTTAACCAAGTTTATGTAAATAATTTGTATATATTAGATCAAATGAGACTTAAGCTTAACATAAGTGAAAAGAATACAAAGTTAAATAACCGAGACAATCTTTTTATGTCATGTTTGTTAAATTAATAATGTAAGTGAAAAGAATATAAAGTTAAATAACCGATACTATCTTTTATGCCATGTTTTCAATCAACATAATGAGAATCATAGAACTTTAATGAGATTGATATAGTGAAATTTAAAATTTTTGGTTATTTATATGGAATGAGATTCTCTAATAAATACCTCTATAACTAAATTTCATAATAGTATGAATTTATGTAAGAAGGAAAATATAATATGTGATATAGTATGATGCAATATTTATTTCTTTTATAGCTATGTGCTTAACTTTAGCAGTTTCAATTATATCAATCAATAAGATTATATACTAGACATGAAATAGTAAGACTTTGAAAGAGTCAAAGCTAATGATTTTAAGATGTGGTGCTTAGTTGAAGCTTATATTATCTAATAAGTTTAGAACTAAATAGGATAATAAAAGATTATGAGTTATCCAAAAGGTTGTGTATAATCTTAAAAACCCCATTAAATAAAATGTTTGTTCAATATATAATTATAGGAGAATGGTTTTCAAGATAAATGGTAGGAGTTAGATGAAAATTGAAATATTTAAATTTCATGAAAAGTCGAAAGATTCATTTTCATGATAAATTCAAATAGCTAATTTTATAGGTGATTATGAATTTATCATGTCTACAAGAAGGTTAGTTGGAGTATAATTGTACTCTTCAGTAAGAATGCGTAGAGACATTATTGAAAATTTATTTTCAATTAAATTTTATTAAAGGATCTAAGATAATTGGAAATAATTTTCAATTAAATTTGAATATTGATTTCAAATCAAATAAATTTCTATTTAGAATAGGAATTTAATTCAATAAAGAACCAATGAATTTAATATAATTTAATTATCAACAGAGTTTGAAATATTATTTTAGATTATGAAGATCAATAACAAAAATTAAAAAAACTTGACATTTAATAAATATAATTTGATTATATCTGCATAAGTTGTATATTTTATTTATATGGTTGGTACACACACACATGCGCACACATACATACATGATGAATGTTTATATGTATGACATTTTACATGTATTTTTTTTTGTGTTTGTTGGGACTATATGAAACTAAATCCTTTTTAAGTGTTAAGTATATGTTATGAATGTGATTTTGTCTTTCCATTATTTAAGTATATAATCAGAGTTATGTTTTATCTTAAATTAATAGGTCCTACTTAACTAAATTTGTATAATTTGGATAACTGAATCATGATCATACGAAGTTAGAGGCATAATTAGAAATAACATATAAGATATATTTTAACAAGAATTTTCATTTGACAAATCTAGGAGTCACATGAGATGGATTGATAAGAATATTAACTACTTAATTTAAGTTTAGTTGCTTTATTGAGTGACTTAAGATCAACAAAATTTGAATGAGATCCTAACCCATTTGAATGATTATAATAATCTTTCCAAAAATAGTAAGGGCTATTATTTTGGAAAAAAAAAATTGTAGGAGTAACCAAATACATAATTAAAGTCCTATTCTTATTTGGTTGTTATGACATATAACCAATTATTTAATTTTCTTTCATTTATATTTTGTTTTAAATAAAAATTATCTTTGTTTGGGATAGTTAACACTAAGAGTTAGTTAACCAAAATTTTAGGACATATGTTAAGTTTGAGAAGAGTTTTTAAAGATAGAAAGAAAAATTACTTGTCTATTATACAATATTGCTATTAATCCCTATTGAGGATTTGGTAACAAAGTTTTAGAAATAAGTGAATATCTTATAGATGACAAAATTCATGATAGTTTGAGTTGATTAATATCTTATAAACATTAATCGCAATTTGCAAGATGTATGTTAATACATAATAACACGATGCAAGAGGTTGCATGAAGTAGAGCTAAAAGGTATAGCACTTTGATGAACTTATTACACTAATTAATTAGACCTACTAAAAGCATAAACATGGACTACAATTAAATGCATTCACTTTGGTGATAATAGTTATCATGAGAAGAAGATACTTACATAAATTTCTTACTAATACAAGATAAGATAAAGTTTACATATATTTTCTAATTCATACCTTTGAGTATTTGATAAAAATTTGGATTTAACATTACTATAATGTGTATGATCAAAGGAGTAAAAGTAGATGATGTTGAGTAAAAGTAGTTAATCCGAGTTCATGCAAATAGTTTCCATATATTAGTTAAAATGAGACTTATGCTTAACATGACTACTTATTCTTAACATTAGTGAAAAGAATACAAAGTTAAATAAACAAGACTCTCTTTTTATGCCATGTTTGTTAAATCAACGTAATGAGAATCATAGACCGTTGATGAGATTGAGATAATGAGATTTAAATTTTTTAGTAATCTATAAGGAATGAGATTCTCTAATAAATACATCCATAACTAAATTCCATAATATTATGAATTTATGTAAGAAGGAAAATATAATATGTGATATAATATGATGCAATATTTATTTCTTTTATAGTTATGTCTAGTACAATGATTTACCTTTGACAGTTTCAAATATATCAATCAATAAGATTCCATACTAGATATGGAGTAGTGAGACTTTAAAAGAGTCAAAGTTAATGATTATAGGATGTGATGCTTAGTTAAAGCATATATTATCCAATAAGTTTAGAACTAAATAGGATAATAAAATGTTATAAGTTATCCAAAACGTAGGGTATATTCTTAAACCCCCTCTCCCATTTAATAAAATGTTTGTTTCAATATATACTTATAAGAGAATGGTTCTCAAGATAAGTACTAGGAATAAGATGAAAATTCAAATGTTTAAATTTCATGAAAAAACATCTAAATATATATATTTTGGAAATTAATTCAAAGAGTTAATTTTGGAGATTATTATGAATTTATCATGTTTACTAGAAGGTAAATGGGAGTATAATTGTACTCATCAGTGAGAGTGTATAAAGACATACTACACATAGAAAAAACATATTTTTAAATGTTGAATATACGATAGTTTAAAAACAACTCTTATTAGATATGAAATTGTGATAACTTAATTTTGAAAATTAGATCTATAACTATAAATATGAAAATTATTTACCTATTTTAAGTTTAAGAACATAGATAATATGCTAAAGGTGTTTAGTACTTACGATATTTGATACTTGTTAAGTATTGAATGTAACACCCCCCTATACGGAACCTACAACCATCCATACATATAGCAACCAAATTCATGTACATGCATTCAAGGTATACAATTCTATTTAATGATATACATATACATATTACAAAACTCCCCAATGCTTAACATTATCATTTAATAGTAGTAACACATCTTTACATTTACATGGTAATCCAAAAGAAAACATATAATTTCCTTTCTTCATTACATGTGCAATCATTTGTAACTAAAAACACATTCCAAAAGTACTTTTTCTTCTATTTGTTGGCCTTGGTCCTTGAAAATGTTTCCTGTACCTCACTTCTATGACTTGAACCTACACAAATTAACACTCGTGCTAAGTTTGAAAGCTTAGTGGGAAAAGACACTTAGTTTGGATAATCACTCACAGCAGTCTTCCATCAAACACACACATTTAGAAATACCATAACTAATATACCATAAATTCACATTCATGAACCAAACATTGATATTTGATGCTTATATAAACAATGATGGTATACTTAAGTAAAGTACATAATGCAAATATGCTTTAACATATTATCCATATACCGAAAATGCACATTTATAAGCCAAATATTGATATTCAAAGCTCATTGATACAAAATTATCAATATAATTGCACATCATTACAATTCATCATTACAACCAATACAAATGCTCATCGATACTAATTATTCATATTGTCATGTTGTATTTCTTATTTATGACTGTTAAGTTTCCTTTTTGTGTTAAGCCTACACATTTTCTGTGGGTGTGGTTAACAGGTGTTGTGGATATCCGAAGATATCAAACTGTGGATACCCGAAGGTATGAAACTGTGGATACTCGAAGGTATGAAACTGTGGATACCCAAAGGCATCGAATTGTGGATACCCAAAGGCATCGAACTATAGCTGTTGCACTGTAACCCTATAAGCATGCCCATCTATCCACCACCAAGACAATATATGTTGGATCCCGTTCCAGAGCCTAACTCTCTTGCTTACTCATTCGTCTGTTGGACCCCGCTTGATTCCAGAGTCCAACGCTTGCTCTGATAATCATGAAA
>JANITX010074425.1:0-19497 GCA_027564395.1 Erythroxylum ulei
AACATGAAATAAAAACCACTTTTTATGGTTTTCATAATTTTTAAAAACTGAAAGAAACCGAAACTAAAAACTCAAACAAATAAGATTTTTTGCTGAATTTGAAAACAAAAACAGAAAACTAAAAATAAAAATAAAAATAAAAACAAATACCCTCTAAGTTAGCGACGGAATTTACCAACTAATAAAGGCATCGAAGAAATTGTCGTAGGTAATAATTTGCGACAAATCACAGAATGTCCGTCGCAAATTTACCGATGAAATTTTCTGTAACCATCGGTGAATATACCGACGGTTATTCTATGCTGTCTTCAGTCAGTAAAGTTACCGACGGATAAGATATTTTCTTCGACAAACTTACTGACAGAATTGGTTATTCTGTCGGTAAGTTAATATTATCATTACCAATGGTTATTAGTTCTTCGTCAATAAATCTAATAGATTTTACCGATAAACTTTGTTTTTTCGTTAGTAAATTTACTAAAAACTATTTTTAAAATTTCCTTGCATTAAATTTTATTTAATGATGTTATGGTTGATGCATAATTTAAACAGTTATAAGTTATCTGTTAATAATATTTTGATTTGTTTCAATATTTAATTTGTTAAAACAAAAAGTTGATTGATGATATAAAGTAAACATTATCTTAATTAATAATAAAAAAAGTATTTTGTACATAATAATCATTTGTAATTCATACAAAATGACTAAAAGTACAATATTTATTTAGTGACCATGGAAGCTCTGATTGTTGCGATGAGGTGCTATACCTCTCCTTCAACTCATCCACTTCATTATAGAGCTGAGCTATGTACTCCATCGATTGTTGCAACTGAGTTGCCAATGTCTGTACTATGCTCCGAAGCTCATGGACTTCATTGGGTGCGGACCGCCTACTAAATGTTGCTGTACTCGACGTGAAGGATTGCGAATAACATGTGTTCGTAAATGAACCTAAACCAAATATCCTTCCAAGACGATCTCTACCACCCACTACATGAAGATAGGTTTGAGTCTCATCAATATCTTCAGACTGCTAAGACTGTCGTTGAATGCTTTCTTATGTAATGTTTATGTTAGTAAGTGATAATTATTAAGCATTAATATTAAAGCATAAATTTCACATACATTTAGTTCTTTACATTGGGTGTTGATGAAGGTCACACCGTCATGCTTTTTAGTGTGAGCGTGCAAAAAAAGTTGACGAGGTGTAGGCTTCGTGCCTATAGACTTTTCCTACACCAGAATAAAATGTTATAAGTGAACTACAATTTATAAAAATTTTAGCAGAATTTTCTCTATTTTTATGATATTTACCTCTTGTTGAACAAAGAAAATGACTCAACAATACAGGCATATATGGCACCAGACATTTATAACATTATATCATAATATACATATTTTCATTCCAAAATTTACACTTCAAATTAAATTGAAATACACCAAAATAAAAAATTAGAATATAAATGTAAAGTGAAAATACTTACAAGTCTCTCTGTATGCTCGTGGTGGGTAATAGATCCTCTAGTATATACAAGAAGACTCTCTCCCCGATCCTCCATGTCTGTTGGTAAAATTATGCTCTGAAATGAACATCACCTCGGGTGATGTCCAATACTGTTCCCAACGACTCCATATTTATTCAGAAATATAAGGTGGTCATACACCAGTCTTGTGTATCACACCAACAAAGTCTCGATAACGTGTACGTGCTCGTCTCTTCCGTACTTTATAAATGATCGCGTCAAATTCAAAATCCCAAAAAAAATCTTTCTGAAATAAAAGGAAAAACATACGATAAGTATTTATAATGTAATAATATTTATCTAATAAATGTATAAAAATCAATTAAAAATAAAAAAATGGGTACCTTAAACTCTTGATAGTATAATTTCTTTATCACATAAGAGATATTCTTCCATATATAACCCTCAACATCAATCTTCTCCTTGAATTTAGATGTCATGTTTCTTGAGCATGGTCTAGACGTAATCAACCTAATATTAAAACAATTAATTTTATACCATTTTTTAAATTTAAACATATAACTTAATTATAAACATATGGTGTTTCATATATTTTCACTTACAGATTGTTGATAATTGTGATGTAAGCTCTTCCATCAGCTCCCTCAACTCCAAGCTAGAGGTTGCCTCCTTCATCAACATCATTTACCCCTGATATCTCTGTCGGTATAGGGGTGATAGATACTGTAGTAGCAGGTACAGAAGGTGATGCCTCATCTGTAAGGGTAGTAGTAGTTGGAGGTACAACATTTGATTCGATTGCAGCTGCAGAATGTGATGCTTCACCTGGAAAATAACTAGCTCTAAATAGTGGTGTGAACCTTGGTCACATTATATTATGTTTTCTCTTTGGTGGCATATTTCAACCTGAAATTCATATTCTATCCTTTGAATTAATATTTCCCATTTTCATCACTACCATTATCCTCGTTTCGATTACATGCTTCTTGATTGAAATTAATATCCTGAATAACTATTAGAAAATTATTTCCTATATCTAGTTACATATCCCTTAAATCATTATTCGACCTAACACTTCCAAGTTAAGTTATATCATATTTTAAGTAATTGGCTTTAGCTTCTTACAATTAAACTTGATTTCAGTTCTAAGAGGACCATACAATAGATAACTCTTTTTTCAAGCCTTACCTACTCTTCTGTAGAAATCTTTCTTTAATAATAATATGTCTAGATCATTCATTATAGTGTCAAATGTAGACAAATTGTCGAACTCAATATTAGTCCAATTGCTCGGTAGCTTCTCTTGGTGAAGAGCTATAAGACCTTTTTTTTCTTACTTCAAAGTAGCTCCATGAGTGCTTAGTATGTGAATCAAGTCTTTCTTAAAGACAATATCTCTATCATTCTCTTCAAAACTCGAAGTATCTATCCTCATCATTAGTATAACTTCTTTGTTTTACACCACTTTGAACATCATTTTCATTAAGAAGCCCTCAAGTAACCTCAATCCCATCAAAATTATCAACAATCTCCTTTTGATAAACAATGGAATTCATCAAATCCTCTTGTTTTCTAAATTTATATTTCTTATTCTTATTTTTAGGTCAAATCTTGCTAGATAAGCATAGTTACAAATTCAATTAGTTGGTTTGGATCGAAATAATCACACATGTCATCAATAAATAGCTTAGCTTATTATTGACATAAATCAGTGCCTTATAAGTGCTTCGTAGCATATCATTATTCATCAATGCAGATAAGGAGGCATAGTGGGAAACCAAAGACGACCAGGATGGTAGCATCTTTGCATATAGTACGATAATAGCTATCATGATTGGTACGTAGTTTTTAAAGTCTTGAAAATAGGAATAAACAATAATTACTCTTTTGGTCTTCTTTGTTTGAAGAATCAAATATCAAATTTTCCTATGGTATAACTTCTACTAAAACCTCCTTGCCATACGAGACTTATTTATATGAAGCGATTCTTGGGAGGTAGATGAACTATAATAAGAAATTGATAAATCAAGACCAATTGTTAAGTAGATGATACATCTAATTGATATGTTAAGATGAACTATTAAACATAATTTTTTTTGGAATTATCATTATAGAGATGTTTATAGTTATTATGGCTCATATAAACTAAACTATTTATACATACTAACAAATAATTTATAATATATATGAATAATGTAGTTAATATGAATTACCGTATCTATATAGCAATTTCAAGTGCTATATAGATTGAATCTAATTTCAAGTGCTCAACTAAACCAACAAAAAAAAAACATTAAAATCAATCGGTAAGCAAATTTGGATTTTTTTAATGATTTATCTTATATTGAACAAAACCGAATCTTTAGAATCCTCCTTCTTCTTTTTTTGGTTCAATTTATTTACTAAATAAGATCTAAAAGAAGAAAAAAGAAAACCTATTGAGTCAATAAGCCAATGCATATAAAGATAACTTGAACTCACCATCCAGTTATTGCAAATTACATAACGAAACGACAATGATTCTAAATAGTAAAAGAACTTGTATGTGCCCCAATACAATTGAAGAAAAATTAATAACATAAACAACATTAGCATGAAAGCATACTTCGAATAATATCCCATTGCCGCAACTATATAAGAATATTATATAGAACAACTTATGCACGTATTACACTCATCCCATCGATTAGTTCGTCATTCTCATTATTGTTTGAACTCACATGATTGATTTTTCAACTGCAATCACGATAAAGCAGGTCATGAAATCTGGTTTATGAGAAGAAGCAATAACCTTAATAGCCATAGACATTTAAAACAAGGAGAAAATCATCAAAGAACTCACTCAAAATTTTCGTCGAACACTTTAAAGACATAACGAATTCATCCCAATTAACTTAAGCAAATCATGTCTTTTTCCTTCCTCAACATTTTCCAAAACATTGCAAACACAAATACACCATATAGACAATCCAAAACAAACGCAAAAACACCTCAAAAACTCCTAGGTTCGAATATATATGCCAACACGGGTTATACAAAATATTACAGAGAACAAAGACTGAATGACTTACTTCCACCGAAAGACACAATGACAGTAGCCGGAGAATACAAATGAACACACACGCTGACGAGCAAAAGACGAATCGACTGTAGAGAAATGGAAGGAATCGACGACAGAAAAATAAAAATGAAAACCTTCAAATTTTAATCTTTCCCCGATAATGTTACTTAAGAAAAATCATTTTCCGTCAATAATTTACTATGATTTCTATTCCGTCAGTAATTACTAATTTTCTTGTAATGAAAAAATTGTGCTTCCCGCAACTTTTTAATACATAAACGACGAACTTGACAATTTTTTTGATCGATAAGAAGTTTGACCTAAAATTAAGATTGAGAGTTCCGGTAATCATTAACTCAAGCCCCAAAATTTTTAGATCTAATATGCAAGAAAATAATAGATTGGAAATTACAAAAAAACTAAGTTTGGAGAAAGAGAAAATAGTGATCAACTAGCTTTAAAATGCTGAAGGGGAAAACATAGAAGTTGAGAATTGTCCTCAACCATCAATTAGGAAGCAACTTCTGCTAAATTATAAATTTGTAGATAATATTTTTCAAACACATAATTTATAAATTATTGTAAGTACTTAATGATTTATTTAATATAGATAAAAACACATAATTAATATAGAAGTTGAGAATTGTCTTAAACTACAATTGAATAGTAACTTAAATGTTAAGAGTCAAGACGAAGAGAATTACAATTAATAAAGATGATAATTTCAATTTAATTTGTTGCTGTTTTTAATTATAATTTACTTCAATCTTAACAATAAAAATATAATTATCACTTAAAATTAATTTATCATATTATTGATTCGTGGAACTATTTATCTAAAACAAGTAATTTTGTAAATTTTAGCGTATATACATAGCTACGTTACATATATATAATCAATTATAGTTCAAATTGTACTTTGAAAAACAAGTTTTGCGATCAGCTTCTCTGTCTCTTCTGTCTAACATGACATTGAAATGTTGGGGATGGAGAAAACGACGTGCTTCCCACCTGCCCACGCGCACGCCACCCCACGAAAGCCCTAATTTCAATGACCTCTAAAAGAAGAGTTTTTACTTGGATTGTTTTATTCGTACTCATACCGTTGAAAACTACATACTACATAGTAACAGAACCATGAAATCGGAAATCAAAGCTCCCAAAATCACAGCAGAACATAAAAGCCAACATTCATACTAGTTGGAAAATTCAGACATCTGATCTTATTCATCAATCGCTGTTGTGGTGACTGCTAAGATTGTTCTGTTCAATCATTTTATAGTACAAAACATCCCATCTCTCTCTATCTCTCATCTCTCGTCGGTGTGCGGTGTGCTTTAGCTTATTCTTCCTTCTTCTGCTTGGCAGGTGATTCGTTGCTAGCGACTTTTGCATCTGTGCTTTGTTCCTGATTTCTGTTAATTGAGATCTCTTCACCTTCACCAGTCAAAAGGGTTTCTTTCCTTTCTTTCTCTTTACTTGATTCCATAAGGAATTGCATCTAATTCTCTCCTCTCTCTACTCACTGCTTTACCCTCCTCGTCTAATCATTCTTTCTCTCTCTTCAAACTTCTGAAAGACCAAGCACAGTAACCTTCACGTAGAACCCTCTGTAACTTGTTACAAAACCTTGCCTCGACTTTGATTACCTGATCTCAAATACCCGAAACCTTTGAAGAAGTTAACAAAACAGCAACAAAAGATTCAGTCTTGCCTTCCTTTCTCATAAACCTCTAGTGTTACTAAATTTGCAACCATGGCTAATCCTTGGTGGACCGGTCAAGTGGGTCTCTCAGTCCTTGACCCAACATCTAATTCATCAGCTTTAAGCAAATCCAACCTGGAAATCTCCATCAACGAAACTAGCAACAGAAGTGGTGGCAAAGGAGATGATGATGAAGACAGGGACACAAGCGATGAGCCTAAGGAGGGTGCTGTTGAGGTTACCAGGAGACCACGTGGCCGGCCACCGGGGTCAAAAAACAAGCCGAAACCACCCATTTTCGTGACTCGAGATAGCCCTAATGCTCTTCGGAGCCACCTGATGGAAGTTGCCGGCGGAGCAGATGTAGCAGAAAGCGTGGCACAATTCGCACGTAGACGTCAGCGAGGGGTTTGTGTACTCAGCGGCAGTGGCTCGGTGGCCAACGTAACGCTAAGACAGCCCACAGCGCCGGGTGCGGTGGTGGCACTTCATGGCAGGTTTGAGATTTTATCCCTAACAGGGGCGTTTCTGCCGGGACCTGCGCCTCCTGGCTCCACTGGACTGACGGTGTACCTAGCAGGAGGGCAAGGACAAGTGGTGGGAGGAAGTGTGGTGGGGTCTTTGATCGCAGCAGGTCCGGTCATGGTGATTGCGGCAACATTTGCCAATGCAACCTATGAAAGATTACCTTTAGAGGAAGAAGAGGAAGGTGGAAGTGGCGGCCAAGGGCAGAATATTCCAGGTGGAGCTTCTCCCCCGGGAATCGGTGGCAGTGGACAAGCCGGTGGATTGCCTGATCCCTCAGCACTTCCTGTGTACAATCTGCCACCAAATCTAATGCCTAATGGAAATCAGTTAGGGCATGACGCTTATTCTTGGGCACATACCCGACCTCCTTACTAAGTAGAGAAGGTAGACATTAACTTAGAGAGAGGAGATTACATTTTCCTGAGTCTTCCACTGTGCTGTATTCAAAAAGTAGGATCACTTCAGAAGAACAAATACTAGAAAAAGGAAAAAAAAGAAGAAGCTTGAGTTTGTGAAGATGAGAAATCATGGTTATAACTTATCTATGTATATTAAAAACTTGGTTTTGGTTTCCCAGCTTCCTCTTTGAAATAAAAAAAATTGGTTTCTGCGTTCTTAATTTATTGTTTCCCCAGCTTCCAATGGTCGAAAGTTGTTTCTTCATCCTCTATATTCCCATTTTAAAACTTATCCTTCTGTTCAGTTCTTCACTTTCCTGAAATTTATTATAGTTTCAAGCGTTTACGCTCGATCGATTGGACTTGGGAGATTGAGTTGGTGGATTTTACACACGTCTGGTTTCCTGATCTGAAACTTTAGTTTCTATACAATTTTATTATAGAGGAGAACTAGTTTCCAAGATCTGAATATAGATTTCAACACATTGATTGATTGTTTAGTTCCCTCATACATATTGCTAGCTACAATTGGATAGTATAATCGTAATGAAGAGCTTCCATGTTTCCCAATAATTATATGAATGGTCTAAAATAATATATATTTGCTCGGGACTAGTGATTTCTTTAACTATATGCAGAAAAAAAATAGTATTTTAAGTCTGCTTTTTCGTAGTTCACTACAACCTGCATGTGGCTCCATTCTATTGTTATGATTTCATTAATGAAAAGGAGTAGAAATTTGTGCAAATGCAGCAAAGAAAGTTCCAAAAATTTTAGTAAGAAAACTTATGGCTAGTTAGACATGTCCAACTTGAATAACTTAAGAAAAACAGGAAAAAGTATATTAAATTTTCTTCAAAATTAAAATATTATTATTATAAAAAATTATAGTATAATTCTCATGTTTAATTTAAACATTTTTCTCTTATTAATAACGAACGATTCCTCAAATTTGAATAATTTTTTGTCTCTTTAAAAAATAAAGAAAAAAATATAAAATTATTTTGATAAATATTTATAAAACCATTTATATTTATAATTTGTTAAAGCAGGAGTTTTGTTATATCACATGTTTTCTCAAGCCAAAACAGTCACCTCCTAAAAGCATGGCTCTTGGAAATGCCAGTTTTCTGGGTAATTAAAGTTTTGTGCTTCGGATGGCAATGAAACTGGTGGCCAGGGAATGCATGAATTGGGGATTTTGTCCTTACCTGATTAGGCGAACTAATTACTTAAGGGTTAAGAATTCGAAAGTTCTTTTCTTTAATAATGAAGATTATATGTTCATGTGTAGCGTATAAGACTTGATTAGCTAATTGAGAGGATTGGTTTACCAAGTACACTTGGGTTTATTAGTAGACTCAGTCATTAAGTGCAGCACGACGACATGCTCTTCTTTTGGTCTTTTATTTTGAATAAATTATCATCAAGACTTCCACTTAATTGCAGGCAATGATTTTTTTAAATAAAATTTACCTTTGGTCCAATTATTTAATCTAAGTACTAGTATTTTAGTTCAGTTGTATTACTTTATATATTGACCTGTTAATAATAACTCATAATCCAGATAACATGTACTATTCCTCCAATGTTAATCTATGTTTGTATCGATTTAAAAACAAAAAGAGAAGTTCTGGATTAAAAGAATGATTAAAATAGAGCTGTCATTTGTGTATTAAAACAATAGACTGAGTAAAATGTATAAAATTTTATATCCAGTGTTGTCCTTTAACCCCATCCACTAATTTTGCCTTCAATACCTCCAGGAAGTCATGAAATTGACGAAAGGAATTTAACTTTCTCCTTCCCAATTAATACCATGTTAAGAAGTCAAAAAGTTCAAATAGTAAACATTTTCGTGAGAAATTATTTTGTACTTGTAAGTCCATTGCTTATGTACGTCTTCTAAAGTGAAGTTGTTAATTACGTAATTATCCCAAATTCTTAATTAATTATAATTTTATGATATGAGTATTGTCTAGTCTAATATTGTATTGTAGGAAGTGTAATAGTAATATTTCATACCTTCTGTATCTAGAAAGAAAAGAAAAGAAAAGAAAAGCTTCAACCCCTACAACTCCACACGGATTGCAATTGCTCAACAACAAGAAGAACCACTACTATTCCCTACTCAGGTTTGTCTTCAACACCGGAAAACAAAACACTTTAAGTTCAATCCTAGCTTCTACCTATCTCTATTGCATAATTGATCAGTTTTTCTTTCAATTAAGAATAGCCCCTCAGGGTCCAGTTCCCTAATTAATTATCTTTTGCTGGGTTCTTCACTTTCCATGGAAATCGTGGATGAGTGTTACTGGTTTAACAAGCTGACAATGTTGATGATTTTCAATCGGTTAGAAATTTGCTGTGTTATGTTGTCTAAATTTTATTGGTTATAATCCAAATTGTGTTTAAGAATATTATCTTTTAAAATTGCTTTTCAGGAGGATTTCAGTTTTTGTTGTATATAAGCTCCAGAGGCATTGCCCGGTTAGTCCTATATAGGATTTATTTAATTTTATCATAAGGTAGTGTTGGAGTTAGGCTGGAGATACCTTGATTGTTCCACTTTCTTAAACCAGACGATACCATCAAAATCAACAATGAATTTAGAGAATCGACTAAAAAAAAGAATTTTTTATTCATTTATTATTTTAATAAAATCAGAACTAGTAAAATAAAGAGTAAGTCACTTGAATATTTAACAAAACCCCTTAAAGTTCATAATTAAATATGATTATTCACCTTGTAGACTAATCAAATTGTGTTAACAGCGAATTGTTTTTTTTTTCTAAAAGGTTATAAATTAACTATTCTCTAGGAATTAATGCATCTCTTACAAGTTTGCAATCTTCGCTTCAATCATTAAGGAAAATGCTTCTTATTACTTTAATTAACAACATCATCGGATCTTCTTCCCATATACTATAAATGAATCAAAGTTCCATAGAACTTTATTATGATGTTAAAATAACATATAGTTTGATTGACCTCCTTCCAAGATAATCTTCCCTTATCTCAGGGATTTAACAACATAGAGGACCCCCTTCACATGGATTCACGTGTCATTGTTAACAAATCTTCATTTAAAATTGTTAGCAACTTGCAATACAGGCATTATTTCAAAGTCTTAAAGTTAGACAGGCCGCCTTTAATTCAATAATTACCGTTGGTCTTAATTTAAAAAAAAATTCCCCAAGAAAGACCACTGCATTCTCCCTTTGTTCCGAATCCGATTGCCTTTTTATGTGTTGGCACTCCACTACTTGCAGGAGCAACTATACTGAGCTATCATTGAGACCGTAAGAAGCCATTCATTATCAATTGAAACATTACTTTGAAAGGGAATCCACTAACTCTATATTAATGAAATGCAGACCATCCATTATAGCCCTTAAGTGACAATTAATAGACTTATTAAATTTGTATGGTGGGGCAGCATTATGCATCACCCAAGGCAAAATCCAGGAAATTGTTAAGGTCCATGTCAATGTGAAAATCCAATTTTACCTTGCCATTTTAATGGAGTACACGGCATCTTTTTATAATTCAATCAAACATGGTTTAACCTAATTGTTGAATACAAGTCAATCTCTTCTGGCATCTTATAATTAGTAAGTGTGAAAATATTACTTTGTAATAAAAAAGAAATACTACCCAAAGGTATTTGCTCGATTGAAAGTTAAACAAATCAAACAAATCTTAATTAAGATTAACCACCTTTTTTAATTTGCAAAATTCTAAGAAACAACCAATAATCTAACTTTTATTTTTATTCTTATTAATAATATTTCTCTTATCCATTTTATATATCAAATTTATATGTTTTCTAATTTTTTTATTCATTTATTTATTTCTAGATAATAGAAGAAAAATAAAAAAATTTATATTATTTTGGATACCACATGAATATGTAAAAAGTAATATCACTATTTTAGTTCAATAAAATATAGATTCTTATTTAAATAGTATAGAAACGCACGATTAGGCTTTGATTTTAGGATTCAAAGATAAAATTTTTAATAATAATTGATTGCGTTATCTTGAAATAATTTCTTTGCGAAACATAATTTTTTTCAATTTGATCAAAACTTCAATTGAATGAGTACGAGTAAAGGATTCATGGACAATATAAATACGAAAGAGTTGATTTCTAATAAAATTTCTCTAATTATGTAATCAAAGTTTTGTATCTGTGAACCTCGATCGATCTCCTGCAGTCAGTTTAATGATTGTGCTCTTTCATATTACACTTCTGTCACATTTTCCGCATGACACCATATAAAAGGATTCTTCGCACTCAAGTCTGAAACAAATTACAATAGTAAAAGGGTTGTAAGACCAAAAAGAAATCACATGCCAATATCATGATTTCCCGACATTTAATAGTTGATGTAGACTATGGATAGTTGACAGTTCCTTATCATATATATAGCTCTTATATTAAATAATCACTAATCATAAATCAAATCAGATGCTTTTCAATTTTGAATAAAAGATAGAAGATTCATATACTATCATATGTATTTATCCCTCAAATCTTCAACTTCTACTTAAAGTGATTACATTTTATCATGTACTTTTCCTTAATTAAAAATTACATTTGAATAGTTTGCCTCACATGTGATATTAATTATTTATTATATCACTAATAACATTTGAATTAAATATTATACATGTTTTTCACAAAACAAGACAAAATAGTGTGAACAACAAGAAATTGTAAAAGATAAAGTGTTTATATATGTAATGGAAGCATCTACGCAAAAAGACAATGTTAAAACTTATACCAAAGAAACTTAGAATCATGCACAGTTTCTATATATTAAAATGCCTAATCATTCCCCTTTTCATTGATTCGTGAAAACAATAGTTTAACTAGAACCTCGATCTTTTAATCAATTTTAAAGTTAATAGCATTTAAGGGTGAGCAAAGGCTTGAAATAAGATTTGTTCAAAACCCGATTCTCGTTGGCAAAGAAATATAAAAATGAAACTAACCATTATGAGTCGACCTAACAAACTAATTTCCAACTAATGAACTCAACTAACTAGTGAACCTAACTGTAACTAACTTAATAGAAATAAATTAATGAACTAGTGATTCTCAAATGAAGAGAAGTTAAGTGAAGATCGTGCAAGAAAGCTTCTATTTTCCTTGTGATAGCACATAAGCCCAACCTAAATTAGAGAGAGCATGTAATTTCAGTGATGAATATATAGGGGGAAAACAATCTTTGAATAGGAGAAGGTTTCAAATGGCAAAGTGCCCTGTAGGTTACTTTAAGGTGACCTATTGGATAGTTTTGACTTTTTTCATAAAGTTGGACAATATTTAATTGTATTTTTTGGTTTTTAACTGACTTATCGGTTAAGTTACATGATTTGATCTGGATAAAGATAATAAAATGACCCAATAAATGATCTAAGTCACTGGGTCGAAGTCTAGGAGGAAAATAGATCATGATCAGTGTATCTTGAATAGATGTGTATCTTGAGAAGATGTGTGGTGGATTACGTTGATGTGTGGCTGAAGGGCATTAATGAAAATTTCTTTGTGTTAAGTGTTGCTTGATTTCAGGAAAAAGAGCCGAAGTCATATTAGAGTTGGATGGTGAAAACATGGTTGTGGAGTTGATGAGTTTTTGGTGAATAACAACAAAACAAAACGTTGAATGGGTCTGTTGCTGTGCGTCGTTGATGGAGTGTGTGTGCAACTGCGTTCTGACTTTGTTCTTTGGGTGATTTAGCTGTGTTTTCGGAGTAGAAGTCGTAGTTTATGGTAGCAATTGCAGCTGTCTTTCTATGGGGTTTTACATGAGTGATGGGGTGTGCACTTGGAAACTCACAAGCAATGTATGCAATTTTTAATGCTGTTGATGAAGGACACTTCTCAATAATATCAGCCTGTGAATCAGCTAAAGAAGCGTGGGATGCTTTGCAGATTATTCATGAAGGGTCAAAATCTGTGATAACGTCAAAACTACAAATGTTAGTTGTGAGGCTTGAAGAACTGAAGATGGATGAAAATGGGACTATTAGGGACTTTCATGAAAGATTGCGCGATATAGCAAATCAGACACGTCAACTCGGGAAAAAATATTCCAATCTAAAACTAGTCAAGACGATGTTGAGATCACTAGCTCCAAGATTTATTCCGAAAATTGCAGCAATCGAGGAGGCTCATGACATCAATGACTTGTGGTTGGAGAAGGTAATTGGAAGTCTTACTAATTTCGAAATGAATTTGTTAAGGGGCAAACAAGAAAAGAGCAAAGGATTGGCATCACAAGCTGAAACTGGAAAAGACATAAATGATGTAGAAGATGGATCTAATGAGAATGAGGATATGGAATTATTGACAAGAAATTTCAGCAAGTGATTAAAGAAAGTGAAGAAGAATAGATCTGATTTAGGCAAAATGGTAGGAGTTCATCAAACAGTAATTTCAAACAATAAGGGAAAACTCAAAAGGGTGAAAGAAAAGTCAATAAAATTTAATGTCATGAGTGTCAAGGCTTCGGACATGTGCAAACGGAACGTGCTAACACCTTGAAGAAGAGAAATGGGAAGTTCTATACAAGCATTTGGAGTGAGAATGAATCCAGAAGTAAGTATGGTAGTGAAGAAGAAGCTGTGAATAGTGTTGTGTTAGTTACTTTGTACAGCAAAAGTCCAGTTACTTGTTTAACAGTAACCGAGAAGAAAGTAATTGAAGACAAAAAAGTAAGTAAATCAGGAAATTTTGAGAAAAACGCAGACGATTCAACCCAAAGCTCAATATCAGATTAGAACAGTGATGATAGTACTTCAGATGATAAAAAGGAAGGTGTTTATGAAACCTATAAGTTAATGTATGGTGAATGGGTCCAAACATGTAAGAAAACTGAAAAGTTGAAGGAGGAAAACTCTTCCATGAAGAACATCATTCAAGATCTAGAGAAGAAGTTGTTGTCTATATTAGATGAGCTCGGTGAAACAAAATTGAAGTTGGTCAGTACAGAAAAAGGAATAAGAATGTTAAATGGAGGTACCGAAAAGCTAAAAAAGTTGTTGAAAATTGGTAAAGCTAAAAGAGAACCTTCAAGGTATTGGCTATAGAGGTAAATGTTCTAAGCCGAATGATGAGAAAATTGATGCGACCAGATCTATCCAAGGAGAAATCTCAAAGAAAAATTCGAGGTTCATACCTATATGTCACTTTTATAGAGTAATTGGGTACATAAGATCGAAATGTTACAAGTTGTTACAAATGATATTTCAAAGGGGTCAAAACCAAAAATCTAGACACTCTCCATTAAATTTTCAGCAGCAACCCATGGGACCGAAGCACACTTATATTAAAAAGGGTCAATTACAAGCACAAAGACGTTGTAAAGGAAAAACAGAAATTGTCTAGATTCACAATTAGTTACTGCTTGTGAAGAAACTGTTCAGACAGAGGATAAGTCAGTTACTTCAGAAGAAGAAACCGATGACAAAGATAATATGACGAGGAATAAGGCCAGGTTTGAATTTCTTCGAGGGGCACAGGGACTGTGTGTTTGACATTTTTGAATTATAATTTGATGTTATTTATTAAAAAAGAATTAGTTTTCTTCAGTTCTTCTTTAGTTTTTATGTTGCCGCTGTCGTCACATCTTTTTAGTAGTTTGCATTTTGGCTTTTATTTGGCTCCATCGAGGATCCATCCTCATCAAGCTTCAGCTCTCTCATAAATCGGGCATCATTTTGGGCTTATCTCTCGGGTGTTCTTCATTTGCGTGACTATTCTTCTTGCTTTTTAGCATCTTTTTGTCCCAGGGGGAGAAATTTGAATGATTGGATAATTGTGATATTCTTTGAAACTTGATGTTTGATTAAAGGGGGAGTATTTGTTATATAAATTGTGAGTTTGATACTTAAATGTTCAATTATGTTATTTAGGGAGAGTTTCATATTTGTGACAAATAATGCCAAAAACGAGGAGATTGTTATGATATATGTTATATATCTAAGTAGCTAGTTTTGACATTCTTTATTAATTGGACCTATAAGAGATTAATTGGATAATGATAACTAACCAATAATCCTTGTTTGATTTGGATTCAAAAAGTTATTTTAGATAATGTTCTAGATATTATAGAATCCTACCTTAAATAGATGGAAAACTACTACACCCTTTCGGATTTTTCAAGGGTATTATAAGTTTTATTATTGAAAATCAGCATCAAATCTTTTATAATTAATACAACCAAGTATTCTAAATAGAAATGTTTACAACTACCACAACCAATAATGTTTATATATGATTATTCGTGTGAATCACACACTTTGAGATAAGGTTTCAAGAAAGACAAAGTTGTATAGTCTCTTTGATTTTTACTTTCCTTTCTCTTTTCTTCTTCTCATTTTCTCTTTATAATTTATTTTCTACTATAAGTTTGTGACATATATGACATACTAAAGAAAAAGTTTCGATTGTCAAATTACAATAATTAATTTAATTTGATTTTCTTATTTCGATTAATATTAATTCAAATTGATTTTTGTTAAGATAAAAACTCGTGTTAATTACAAATTTTCTTACCTACAAACTATTGTGTTAATCCTTTTTTATGAAGCATCAACTATGATTCTCTTTCTCGAGAAATATATTTCTTTATGTCTTAATGTAGTAATGTATTTATTTTTTAGTAAAAATGTTACATAACTAACATGAAAATAGCAAGATAAAACTCTTTTTGATGGTTCACCAATGAGACTTGAATATTTTACTGATAAATTTCATTATATATTATATGATTATTATTGACACAATGAAGATTAAGAAAATAGTTTTTAACTATTGATCGAAGTTTGTCCTATAACAATTTATAATTTTACATTAACTTTTCAAACCATATATTTCATTATGAAGCCTTTAACTTGAAAGGACTAGTTCTAATATAAGTAATTTTAGATTAATTTCCAAACTTTTGTAGCTTTTTTTTTCTATAAGTTCTGTTCAAAACTTTCTTAATTCTTGAAATTCCTTCTTAATCTTTTGAACAGGTGAAAATTCATTCAACCGTGTGTTTCCATCTTTTAAATAGATTATAAACTTGGAATATGTTGAGCAAAAACTAGACTTAGATGGTTTTAAAAGAAATTTTATCCAACTAAAATTTGAAATTAATTATTTAAAACACATTGTTTTTAAAAAATGCTTTTAGAATAATATAAAAGAACTTTTATATATTTATGAAAGGTAAATGATTTTATATAATAAATGACATAATCTGGGATCCTATCCCCTTACCCAATTACCCTGACATTTCATGTATAGATGTCTTGTCTGTTAGACATCCGACCCACGTGTACATGAACAATAGTGAGATAAATTATTAAGCTCTCGCGATCTTCAAACCCATCAACAAAATAATAGATGATATGAAAGATTGCTTAATTGATCAATTTAACAATTACCATAACCAGTTTTTGGATTAAACTACTCTTTTATTTATTAATCAATATATGAAACCGATAAGTATTTGTAACGACAATCTTATGCAATTTAATAATTTTTTAATTAAATGGTGAAACTATAACACTGTTTTGTCAAAATAAATTGGTTTCACATGGTAGGTTATGAAATGCTTACCTATTATTGTTCTTTTTTTCCAATAATTTCTCCAATAATACAAGCGTTTGACCTAAAGTGAACTAAAGAGATAGTAAGACTTATGACTAAGTGATAGAAGATAGTCTGATCTGTCCAAAAATTCATGTTACAATTGAATATTTACCATGTCATTATATTTGAGGAAAAGCTGTGCAAAAAGTTCTAATTAGTAGAATTGTAAATTTACTATTTTATAGGCTTTAACAAAAATAGAGTTCGATGAATTTTTTCGTTAATTATATTAGATATTTTCTATTTAAATTTTTATTAATTAATTATTACATAATTTTTCGTCATATTTTATTAACTTTTTGTCTATCTATAATTTTAAAATAACTAATTAAAGAAATATGGTAAATGAAATATATTTTTTTCAAAAATCAAATACCTTTCATTCATTAGTTAATGTACATTACAATTACAAGGAGACTTCAATTCTAGGTTAGTACAAAATATCATGTGTTTATTAACAAAACACAAAAAAAACCTTAAAGGAAGATCTTTCCCCTATCTACCCCGATATACATAGTGATTCATTTCAATGACTATATCCTTCTCATGTTGGTAGATAGATTAATTGTTACCCCTCTAGTTTGTAAAGTCAGCCTGATTTGTAGTATAGTTTCTTGAGAGACATTGCTGATGTTTCTGCTTTCTTGTATGAATATTCTGTTATTGCTTTCTTTCCCATATGTTATAGACCAATGTCTTCCGGCTGATCTTAACAGCCTTGTTGTCAGTCACCCAGATTTTTTATTTTGATTCTCATCAGCTAGTTAACAGTGTCCTCCTAGGTTGATGCTGGACTGCTAAGGTTCAGTTTAGATAAATGAAATATATTATGACCAAACATTATCATAATAGAGAAAGTATTAATTTTAAAATATGAAAATTAAAATAAAAAATAAATTATAAAAGAATTCAAATATATTTAACCCTAAATTGACGTTTGCGTTGTCAGAGTACACGTTTTTGTGGCGACAATAGTGCACTAGTACTAATCGGTACAAGTATTCTTTAAAAAAGCTTAGCACAATCATAGACCCATGACTTCGAACTATGGTCCAAGAAAATACGGACAGAAAACACGTCTAACTAGAGCCGCCGGCATCATATAAAACTAATTGCGGTTTGGAAATTATTGAACTCTTCAAGTCTTAATACCGTAATTAATCGTCATGCTTCACGTCTTTACATTGTATTGCACTAGTTAATCATCAAATTGCACTTTAAGTAATGCCGTCCCTAGTTAACATCGAAGGCAAATTTGTCTGTAATGTCAATTTGAATACAAGGACTAATCAAGAAACTCATCAAAAAGATAACGAGAAAATTGTACTTTAACTTGATCAAGAGTCAAGGCACTATTTTCAATGGATTGACACTATAAAGCTATTTTCCTACTCGTATGTCAATATTTCTTATATTAAACCGAGAAATGGTTATACTAACAATTAACAATGACTTAAATATAAATTATTGTTACCTAAAAAATAAGTAATTGTACATAAATTATTATAAAATAAGTAATTCTGTAATTGCTAAATTATTATGAGTCATTCACAGAACATTTGTATAAATAAAAGCAGACAAAAAATTTTTAAAAAGTTTATTTCGTTAGATAATCGCACTGGTTGGTTAGAGGCTCCTTTGATATGCAGAGTTTGACTCTGAGCTCTAACTTCAAATTTGAGGCTTTGAAAAACCCGTAAGGTAGTGGTTTTTCTTTTCTCTCCCTACAGATTCTATTTTTTGTCTTTATGTGATACACCGGGACTGCAACGTTAGCAAAGACAACAGTTCTTTTGAGACTCTATACTTCGATTGTTTTTTGAATACTTCATTCACCCGGCCACTTGCCTCGTAATAAATTTGACTATGTCTCATAATAATTTAGAAATTACAGAATTGTTCCACTTTCTACAAACAGGACTACCAAATTTTTCTTGACTTTTCCTCATACATTGACTCTCTCAATTGACAAATGCCCTGGTTCGACCATCTCATTCTTGCCCCAAAGAAAACCTTTACATAAATTTTCAACCTGTTTGATAATACTCTGTAGTAATACAAAGATATTAGCCCAGTAATTGTATATAACATACATAAATTACTTCTTAATTCTTTGAATGTTAAGCTCCTAAAATTATGAAATTAACTAATTTCATTCTTAAATATATGACGGTCCAAATGTACAATAATGCATCAAACTTAAGTGGTTAATCCCACGCTTTTAGTACTTAAATTTGATGTTT
Organism: Erythroxylum ulei; assembly: GCA_027564395.1. Lineage (NCBI taxonomy): Eukaryota > Viridiplantae > Streptophyta > Magnoliopsida > Malpighiales > Erythroxylaceae > Erythroxylum > Erythroxylum ulei. The sequence continues at coordinate 19,076 of JANITX010074425.1, forward strand.
GGCATGGTCTTCACAAATGAAGCTGTCATTTGTCATAAAACAAATGGAACCTTCCGATCTATAAGGCCTGTTTCGTGTGGCTCCTCATACACTCGCGGTGGCACGGTACTGGAGTTGACTGATTAATTCATTTTCTGAATTAAAACTTAAACCATCGTATTCGACCAGGAGTTACTGTTTTCTTTTTTTTCAAGGCATACGAAACAAGATTCGAATTTTAGTATATATTTTTTTAAAATGATATGCAATTACTGAAGAGATTCAGCGCACTGCGGACAGTGTTGAGCAAAAAATCAGATGAAATATCCCATCTAGATCAATTGGGATAACCAGAAGCTGCTGCAGCTAATAAGTGAGCTGCGCTGTTAACAATCTTAGGAATCCATGTAAACGAACAAGAATGAAAATGACCAAAAAGAAAT
>JANITX010076037.1:0-19471 GCA_027564395.1 Erythroxylum ulei
TAATCGGGAGGGGGAGATTTGTTGGAGATGGGTCCCTCTCACATGGAGGGACTCCATCATTCCAAATTGGTAGGCATGGTAGGTGGTAGGCACCGTTTTCATCTTCTACCAAAGTTGACGCCTACCAACAATGAAGAGAAGTTCGCCAACTACCCTACGTATTCTACCCATAAGTAGGCAGGAGATGAAGAACGAAAACACACAACAAAGCGTAGACATATATAGAGAGAAAACCAGAGCAAATCAAATGCTCTGAAGTTAGGAAGAATTTTCTTAAAGGGCTGGTGAGTGGCAAAATAGTGAAGTTAGTATTTTTAGGTTGGGAAACACCTTGTGAGCCACTATTTTGGTTTTATCTATGTTTACCTACTATTTGTAATAGTGTAAGCAATATTCTAAGTTTTGTCCGTGGATGTAGCCTAAAGTTAAGGGTGAACCACGTTAAATATTTTGTGTCCATTTTGCTCATTTTATTTTTCTTTTTCACAAAATACATCCGCTGCGCCCTGCACACATAGGTTCTATTTCCTTATTAGGATGACAACTATAATATGGCTGAGACAATAATTGAGCACAATTTCGGAAGATCTTCAACTAGACTTTTATTTTTTGGACCCTTTTAGACTCGACAATGTTAAAAAAAAAATGACTTTATTAGAATTTTTAATATGAGTAAAGTGTATAGCTCATTAACAAGAATTGAGTTTAGCTTTAATCATTATCAAGATGACTAAGACTACCATTTGGTTAGGTGGCCCTTACTATTTATTAACCCTTTAACTTTTTATTTTTAATCAATGTGGGATACTCTAATACTCCCAGTAGGGCTAGATATTTAGTTATCACTTGAAATAAACGCAGTAATAACCAAACTAGAACGTTGGGATTGGACATTAAGAATCCAGACTAAACCTGCTCCGATACTATATTAGAATTTTTAATATAAGTAGAGTATAGAGCTCATTAACAAGAATGAGGCTTGGATCCAATCATTATCAAGATGACTAAAACTAACCATTTGGTTAGTTGACCCTTACCATTTCTCTTTAGACCCTCTCAAAATTCTTTACCGAAAGCATTATTAAGTATTATGGGCTCAAACCTATCTCTATATATAAAGCCTAATGAAAAAAAGAAATAAAGATTCTAAATTTCATAATAATAAACTTATGAAAACTTTTTTCTTCATTTTTTTAAGGTGACACATCTAAGGATGAGCCCTGATAATCTTAAGCTAGCATAAGAAAAGTGTACTATTCTCCTTCAACAAGGACTTATCGAGCCCACAAAGTCTGATTAGGTTTGTCAGGCTTTTTACGTTAATAAAAGGTCTGAACAGAAGTGGGGTAAAAAGATGTTAATTATTGATTACAAACCTCTCAATGCATTCCTGCAAGATGATAAGTTTCCTTTCCCAAAAATCAGTACACATGTACTATTCTTTAACGAAGCTCTTATCTTTTCAAAGTTTGATTTAAAAGCAGATTTTTGGCATTTAGGTGTTGACCCACATGAACGTTACAAGACAACATTTTTGTTGCAATCTAAACAAAGCAATATAAATTAAATTCTATCTAGACCAAACTAGAGGCAAGCTTACCCTGTCGACAAGTAATATAAAACAGTAAGAACCATATATCATACCCAAGGGATTCCAACACGTAATACAATTAAATTAAACGATGCAAAATTACTCAGACGATCAAGAATTGATTGATTTGAAAATAAAATAAAATAAGTGAATAAAGGAAATATGCAAGATGCAAAATATGAATTAAAAACGACTAGACTTAATCAAGTGACAGAAATTGGATAAGGTATCGAATTTCAATTGGATTAGACACTAAAACTTGTAACGGTGGATTGATTTAGGATTTACTTCACTTAAGCAAGTCGAACCCAATGATTATAGGAATTCCTTTCTCTTCTAAATCCGAATTACCTACTTGGTTCATAGATAATTTGGAATAAAAGGCATTCAATACAAGAAGCCTGAAATTAAGTTCATTAATCCTATGTATCCTCACACAAGATCCTAAGGTTGGTCTTACGCTTTAGTCTCAAGTATGTTGCTTGATTAATTTTCTGACAAATTAAATCCCATTGATTATGGCATTCAATCATCTAAGGCCTTAATCTAGGTGATCAAGCCAAATTAGGATTAAATATGCATTCAACCAAGCAAAAACCAATACTATAAACATTGTCCTAATCTAATATCAATCCTAACCTCAACCAGAAAAACTTACTTATACATATTCATCAATGTAACACAAATCATGGTCATAATATATATTTACATTGATTAAATCCACAAAAATTAAAACAACTAAGGAATAAAAACAAATTAAGAACACCCAATATATAGTCTTCGAGAGAGACAGTTGCTGCTGTCCAAGAAATTCTCTTATACCGCTACTCTATTTTTTCTATCGTAGACGTCTATCACGCTGCTCTATTTTTTCTCCTCCCTCCTTGCTACTGTAACTGAGGTGACGAATAAGTTATTGTTCTGCCCTTCCTATTCATGCCTCTCTCCCAGCTGCTAGCTCTCTCACTCATTCTTGTTCATTGACGTGACAAATAAACTGGTTAGTCCACCCTCCTGTTCATGCAGAACCATGGCTGCTGGGATTAAAATGTTTCATACCTATATCTCTCATGTCTTGGCCAACATTCACGTCCCTCTCTCTACAGCCACCAGTTTTTTTACCTCTTTCCTATTTATTGATGTGACAAATAAAGTTTTCAATCCACCCTCCTTATTCACGCATAACCCTTCTCATGATGTCTTGACCAAAACGTCTTCGTTTTTAGGTCGTGGGCAACGTTATTTCTTTTTGTTTGTCCACATTTATTGCACGTCATTTTGGTTGCATGAAATGCCTAAATTTTGTTGCTATGTTGTCGTTTCTTGTCCTTTCTTCCTTTAAGAAGCTTTTCTTACTTTATGCTTTTAAACGTTCCAAATCCAATATGTGCCTAAAATTAAAACAAATAACTCTTAATTAGTGCAATTTAAACATTAAATGGATAAGAGTTTAGCAAATTATGTATCTAAAATCAATATAAAATGCTCATTAACAATTTTACATTCCTAATACACAGTACCAATGGACTATTATGTCATTTAAACTTAAAGTTGCTCCATCACTATTCCAAAGAGCAATGACCAAGATCTTTGAGTCCATTCTCCATAGTGCGTTGATATCAATCGACGACATCTTACTATACTCAAAGACTCATGAAGACATAAGGCCCTACTGTAAAAGTTCTTGGATCTTACTAAACAGTATGACATTATGCTTTCGGAGAAAAAGAGTCTTATTGGAACCAATGGAATTGAGTTTTTGGGTATCTAGTTCAAAGATGGATTTTATCAGCTAGACCCATATAAAACTTATGAGCTATTACATTTTCCAGATGATAATCTTAGTGTTAAACAGATACAACAATTCATCGGGATTGTTAACTATATTTGAGATTTCATGCCACGTGTGGAAGACTACACATCGTCCTTATCCAAGCTGCTAGAAAAGAATCCACCACCTTGGAGTTCGGAACAAACCAAGGCCGTTCAACATTTACTTCTAAAATAGCAGATATGCCAGCATCCACTAGCTATGAATCTTTCTGACAAACGCCATTGTTATCACTTATATAGCCATGCATTAAAAAAGAGATCCCTTTCATACAAGCAGTTGTTTCCATGGCACGCCTAGTTTGCTTTATATATATTCGCCCTTCCTCACAGCCCCTAACATATACATAATTTCCTTTCATCTTCTCGTTAGCATTCAATTCTTATTATGAAGTCTCCCTAATATGCTAAAACTCAAAAGACATTTCCTCCCATCGCCCTTCCTACTACTTTCTCTGAGGTTATGTCTCTTCTTCACAAAAGTCTTTTTTTTTATTATCTTCATCTTTATATTTCTTCACACCCTGATCTGTTTGATTTTGTGCCACCATATTAAGTGCTTTATCATCTTTATGATAATCTTTCTGAACTTGCATTCTAGCATTTATGGGCTTTATCTACTCAGTATGCCTGTCTTATTTCTCTCTCTCCTTTATATGTCTACCAACATCTTTCTAATCCCACAAATGCACATTCTCTACTCTAGACCTTTCTTGAATGGTTCCAACCTTTTTCTAAATGGAGAATTCAAATGCCCCAAATTCTCATGCAGCACCGACTCTGGGATATTCCATTGACTGATCAGAATGCTTATGCCATTTTTCTTATTTATCTTCCTTACAGTATTACCAAAGTAGGATACCTTTATACTCTTAATCATGTTTAGCTTTGGTGCAGTAGAACTAATTGGCCAGAACAACATCAAAAGCTCATGGAAGATCTTTACAGTTTTTTGGATATTCTCAATCATCAAATGTCTCAGGCCCATTCCACAAGATGAACTCTTTAGGCCCACATCCTGGAGATTTTCAACTTCTAGAACCCATCTCTCTATATTCTGGCTATTGGAATTCTGTTGCCCAATTTACTACCACAAGCTTTCATATCATGGCTAGTGAAATACCTTGTCCTCCAGGCTTTGCACATGATGAACACTCTATAGAACTACATTCCAACACTACTGAGCCCTATTAAGGTCATAGTTTAATAGGGAAAGATTGGTCAGTTTAGGGTTTCTAAGAGACAAGCCTTGAGTTTGGTGCCCGCACAGAGAAAGGGCTAGTATACTCGGCTAGCATACCTGAAACCTAAACCACAATTAACCTTTGTTGGTCTTTGGTCTTTAAAGTGGTCTATTCGGTATGTTACGTACCTCTAGATTTTGGAGTCTTTTTCCCTGTATGCCCCTCGAGGTCCCAGAGTGGTATCAGAGCCATAAACTTTGTTGCCATAAGAGCCATAGCCATTGTGTATGACAGGTAGTTTATGATATTTTTTATAAGAGTGAGTAATGAGACTGGAAAACATGAGTGAACGTATGAATAGTGACCCTATTCATCTATCATCTACTTTTTCAATTGTCGATCTTCCTTTTAGCGTTAAGCGTACTTTGTTTAATATAATAGAAAACCTTGTAGAAATTACCCATGTTCCTGTAGAAAATCGTATTTGTGAGTCTTCTCTTCCTTTTCTTAATTCGTACAATATATATTCTAGAGACCATTCTTAGACTCATAGTATTTGTTCTATCTCTCTACAAATCATCCAAAAATAAAAGAAATCATCCAAAGTTCTCATCCTGAGTAGCGTGGTTTACAAGCCACTTTTGCAAAGCAATATGTAAAGTTGGAGATCCCAAAAGAGCTTATCTCTCTTTGGAGAGAGCAGAACCATACTTATCTACATGTTAGAACAGTTTGACTTGTTCTTACTCTCCATGGAAGAAAGGGAATATCTACTACAGCTAGGATATCTGTTCTTAACACTGCCTACATAACGTTACCTACTATAGCCAGGATATCTCTTCTTGACACTGCTTATATAACGTACCAAAATGCTTGATTGGTGCTTTCCTTACAACTCCCAATAATGGAAGTGTCATCCTCACCATAACATCTTATTTCAACATCAGGCTGGATGATCCAATGTTATTTGAAAGACTCCAGGTCCAGATCTAGATCATTAGAGCAGATCAGGCCCTACAACAATAATGTCTACTCTATATCATCAGATGATCTACCACTTCCAGAATCATGTTGTAGATTTGAACTTTCCAAACTTTACTTCAGATGCTCTTTACATGGTTGCTAATCGTTTCAATGATCAAGACACTATCATCCAGATCCCAAAGCAATTACCTCCGAAAGAGCTGGAAAAATTAATGCCTACAGAATGGATCACAAACCACCATAAGGTGTTCCACACGCATCATAGGCACTCATTTCACATGACCACTCCAATTCTTCAGACTCTTCAAGATGGATCAGTGAAATCTATCTACGCTAGGCCTATTGATGATCAACCAAAATACTTCAAACACTTCTGGCCTAGTTTTGATGCTACAACTTGTAATGTCTAATACAGAAGGCAAAGACCCTCCAATTCATTATTTTAGATCTGATAGAGATTCGGTCTATGTAAGTCATGATCGTGGACGTTTCATCTAGGATATAGATACCTCTATGAGTAAGCCAAATTGTGAAGTCTGTCTGAACCCTGAATCAGATAATGATGCTGATGATAATGATGATGAGCTATACACTCAATGGAGACAACGTAAGAAAAAGTCACATGCTCGTTATATGCTTTCTCAACAATATCATCCTTGTTAGGATGATTCCAGCAAATCTATTGGTCCCAATGTAGAAAGGCTTAGACCTAAATCTCTTAGTGAGATGCTTAAACCTACTGGCAGAAATTATCCATAATCAATCTCCAAACTACAATTAGTAATTCCTCCTATTCTTCTTGTATCTCTTACTCCTATACCTTGTATGATGGTTCAAACGTATGAGGAAGACTTTCCTCCTTTACAACGGAGCACTGTTGAAACAAATGGGGTTATCTCTAGCCCTTATGATCGAGCCACATGAATAACTCCTCAAGGAACTAGTGTTTCTAATCCTACTGATGAAGTTATTAACTGGCATACCAACAACGCAGTAGCAGAGAAAATAGTTCTAAGAAGAATTGATTCTATGCTGGATGGAATCAATCAACAAAATCACTCTACTCACTAATGAGTAGACTCTAAGAAGAATTAATTCTAAGCTGGATGGAATCAATCAACAAAATCACTCTACTCACTAATGAGTAGATTGTTTCTTCCCATATCCAAAAGCTGTATAAATCTTACAAAGATCATATATGACAACTTGATGTTGATCTTCACCATTATATTGCAACACAATATTTTAGACTAGACTTTACAGTCAAGGAGCAAAAACTTAGACAGGTAAAAGAAGTTCTTCAACGTATGGAAGCTAACATGCAAACTAAACAGTCTAAAACTATTTATGGAGCTTATCCTCCTACTTATCCAGTTGCTCAACCTATGTATGCTTCTACTTACCCTACCTATCCAGACACTGTTGATTATAAAAAGGTCTTCAAGATGAATTATTATTTGATCAAACAACACACGCACCCTCTTTCGAGTAAACCCAAGAAATCTGCCAAACCAAAGCCTCAAGTGGAAAAACCTAAGAAGAGAGATCCATCTTCTTCTTCTTCACATACTAAACCTATTAATTCGTGGAATAAACCACTGCAAATTAAAACACCACCTTCATCTCCACAAAAAGCTCAATTTACATCTTCTTTAGCTAAAGATAAGCACCTAAGTTTATAGCAACTCTTGCACCTATTTAGGTTCCAGAGGTTCCAACACCCATACCAGAAATTACTCCTGAACCTTATGAGTATTTTGAGCAAACCATTACTTCTTAAGTATCTAAGCAATATGAGCAATATGAGTATTCCGAGTATTTTGAGCAAACTCCTAAACAATCTAAACAATCCTTTGAACATGATGAGCAATCTTCTAAAATTTCAGAACCAATTTATAAATCATCTGCAAAGTTTGTTGATCTATATGATCTCGCTCAGGTTATGATGACCATACCTCAACATACTAAGTCAATCCAAATATCAGTGATGTTGATTCTACAGGTTCTATGGACCCTGCACCATTTAGATCATCACTTCCAGAAGTTCCAGTATAGCCAACCAAACCTACTTCAGGTCCCTGGTTTATGTTTGACGACGTTCCTCCTAAGAAATGGAGAGAACATCTTCATGAATTTGAAGCATGGCTAGATTTGCAAATGACTCGACCAAACACTTTTCTACGGGATATTTTGTCTGAGTTCACTTGTCACTTTACTGGTACTCTACGAGAATGGTGGCAAAGTCTTGATGCAGTACATTCAAGTCAATTCTCCATTCAACGCAAGCATATCTACAGTTGGTAGGTTGTTCACCGATGAACAGCCAACAAAGCATGGGCATGCCTGCAGAAATGCTCTCAATAGTTGAGCCCCACCCGCAGTGTGTAAGGAAACCTCCTACTGAAGGGTGGTTGAGGACTTCCTCTCGTGGACACCATCTAGCTACGAACCCCCTCTCTTTTGTTTCTTCACTAAACTCTAGCGGCAATATTACAGAATCACCAGCTACCATATCAGGTCTTATTATCCACACAAAAGGGTAGTTACTTTTAGCCAGTCCCATTTCGAATTCAATGAGTTGTTCTTTTGTCAATACTATTACGGTTCCAAAAATTTATGTAGAGCACCGAGTTGGGTTCTCTATAATGAAGCCATTGAAGACATTCTGGTTCTTCTTTCCATAGACTATATCCAATTGATCAACTCAAACCATTTTCCTGTATTTGATTGAGAAGTAATTCAGGAGGACCGATGAAGTGGATAGAGTCGTAAGAGTTTTTTTTTTAATTTTAAAGAGAATATATTGCTCAAAATGTTAGAAAACTACAATGTACAATCCTAAGAAAAAAGGAGAATAAACTAGATACATTCACAAAAGAGAGGCATTCCCAAATGACCTCTACCAGTGGACAACCCAAAAGCAACCCCAGCACCTACAAATGCCAATGTCGACGCATAACCAAACTCATGCCTTCTTGCTTTCCAGATGCAATAAGAACCTCTCTAATCATATTAACTATGGTATCCACTAATTCATATTTCTGTCTCACCTGCTGCTTATAAATCTAACGATTTCCTTTCCCTCCATAAATGGTATATCACCAGCTGAAAAGACGTCTGGATTATGAGACCATCTGGCCGCCCTGTTCGAGTTTCCCTAATCATGAGAGCTAGTACCTGACTCCACTCATAAGAGGGCAGAGATAAACCAATCAGATGCACAATGCAGCTCCAAACTATTTTGGATTACTCACATTAAAAATATAAGTGGTCCCGACACTCAATAACTCGCTTACAAAGCGCACAAATAGGGTCAAAGCTACCAAACCATCTATCTTTCATATGCAACCTATTTTTAATCTTCAACCACACTACAAACGCCGCTCTAGGACTAACAACTTGTTGCCAAACCACATCAGCCCAACTTACCTCTTCCTGCCTTCCTCTGCCGATAAAATGGGCTGATTGAGTTGTGAAAACCCCACCATTATTAATAGACCACAACTGTTTATCCTGCTCATACCCAATCACAACACCATCAATGTATTGATCGAGGATATGGCCGAATCTACAATTTGGCATTTGAGCCCTCCACTGAACCACCCTTGCCACTGATGCCTCTGTGGGAACCCGATTTCTAAGGCCAGACAAGTCAGTTCTTAGCCAAAGAGGGCTAAATCTATGCCAATTATCAAACCAGAAACTTACCCTTTCTCCATGCCCAATCTGCCAAGTAATGTAAGGGTAAATCAACTCTCGGATTTTTAACAAACTTTTAAAGAGCCAAGAATAGTCAAACCTCATTGGAATTTGCCAAAAGCTTTATCCGTTGAGGTGATAAGTCTGCACCCATTTGACCCACATGGCTTCCCTATCTACAAATAGCCGCCAAATACGCTTCATCAGCAACACTCGCTGCATCTGGGTGATAGAAATTATACCCAAACCGCCTTGCTTTTTGGGCTCCACAATTTCACTCCACTTGACTTTAGCCCCTTTGCAATTTCCATGCTTACCCGTCTATAGGAAGGCTTTCAAAATTCACTCCATCTCTTTTATAACTCTTTTCGAGATACTCACATGGGCCGCCCAATGTATATGCATACTGTTCAACACTGCAACAATTAAGGTAACTCTCGCAACAAAAGATAGAAAAAAAATTTTGCCAGGCGCTGATGCGATTTCTCAATTTTTCTAGCAAAGGGAGAAAATCCGAATACTTTGGTTTACCAGATGTAATCGGCACTCCCAAATACCTGAACGGATGTGTTTAGAGAGGCAACCCTGCCATACTACTAAGTTTCCCCCAATTAATTACATCAAAAGAAACATATATGCCACTCTTCTGGACATTCATTCTCAAGCCCGACCACCGAGAAAAGGTGTCCATCAAATTTAGCATCCTTTTAATCACCTGAGGGTCAGCCTTATAAAGCAAAATCACATCATCTGCATGTAATAGATGAAACAACTGCAGCTCCCGACATCGATAATGATATTGGAAATGCCCATTGCATTGAGTCAATTTACATAATAACCTGGACATACCCTCATTGCTAGAGTGAACAGACAAGGGGAAAAGGGTCCCCTTGCCGGATCCCTTTATGAATCTTAAAAGGCTTCGTCAGAACTCCATTGATCGAGATACTAAGAGAGGGAGTGTGTATACACTGCTCTACCCATCTGCAAAACAGAGGCGGGAGACCAATCCCTAACATATAGTCCGTCAAATATCTCCAGCCAATCGTGTCATATGCCTTGAAAAGATCTATCTTTAAAGCACAACTGTCTACCTTCTTTCCAGAATGATAATCCCCCAGCAATTCCTGCAATAACAAAATGTGATCCCCAATGTAGAGACGCAATCACCTTATACACCGTATTGCAGCAAGAGATCGGACGGAAGTCTTGAACCCGATCAGGTCGCTCCTTCTTAGGGATAAGACAAATATAGGTGTAATTAATTTCTTTCAACATCTTCCCCAAAAAAAGAATTCTAGAACCGCTTCCGTGAACAATTGTCCCGTGATAGGCCAGGTTTGTTGGAAAAACCCAGCTGAAAAACCATCCGGGCCAGGCGACTTGGAACTATGGAGCCAAAATAAACCCTCCTTCACTTGGAGGGCAGTGAAAGGAGCAAGAAGCATCTCCGTGTGATCCCGGCTAGGTGTAAATTCAGCACATCTCGCACTCCAAAACCATTCCCCGAATCAACACTGGTACCCATAAGTTGAACATAGAACCCTTTAACCTGAGCTGACATTGCTTCCTGCCCACTCACCATATGGCCAGCTTCATCTATCAGCTCAGTAATGGTGTTGGTATTGCGACGACCCAAAATGGCAGCATGAAAAAATTTTGTATTGCAATTGCCCTCCTTAATCCATGTTTGTCGGGATTTTTGTTATGCGATAAAATCGGACAGCTTTAACGCTTCCTGATACTGATATAAACTCTCAATCTCAAGTGCTCTTAGTTGATCATTCTGAGGCTCAAGGTAGCAATTCTTTTGTACTTCAGCCAACTTACTACCCAACTCGTGAATGTTCCGAGTACGACTAATACTAAACTCCTTGATCGCTTGTTTGGCCAATCTCAACTTCTGCATCAACTGAAACGCTTTGTACCCCTGAACTTCAGTCCGCTATACCTGTGCAAGCATTTCCACAAAACCCTCCACCGAAGCAAGCCATTAAAAAATCTGAAGGGGGCCCCAGGCCTATGGCCACCACTAGGATGCTGAATGATGATAGGAGAATGATCAAAGAATCCAGGTTCACTAAACACAACCGAGTCATTCGGAAAAGTTCTTAGCCACTGTTGATTGACCAAAGCCCGATCCAACTTTTTCCGAATGTACAAGTTACCTTTCTATTTATTCTCCCAAGTGTACCACCGACCACTACCTCTAAAGTCCACAAAATCAGTTTACATAAAAAGTTGCTAAAGCTCTCTACCTGCTCCACTGTTAAAAGCCACTCTACCTTCGACCTCCGTCGGATTATGGCAGCAGTTGAAATCCCCTGCGATAAGCCACGGCTCTTGTAAACCAATTTGGAATTCCTAAAGCTCACTCCATAAAGCAAACCGTTGAAATGCAAAGTTAGATGCATAAACAAAAGTGACCATAACGAGTCCCTTGCCGAAAATCTGACACTGCAAATGTATGAACTGGTCTCCCATCTTAAGTACTTGCACTGCCATTTTATGCTCATTATACCAACACAAAATCCTACCATTATAGTGATGAGCATGGTTGGAGATGTAGCTCCATTGAGGCCCCAAAAAACCTAAGTCCCTTCGATCCGAAGTGGCTTTTATCTTCGTTTCAAGAAGTCTTACCAAAAAAGGGTAAGTCTGCAACTAGCTGCTTAACCATCAGCTTCTTTTGGGGAGCATTCAACCCTCTCGTATTCCAAACTAAAAACGTCATATTAAAAAAGGCACTCCGAGGACATCACCCCTTTATGCTTCTTCTTCTTTACTTTCTTCTTAACAATAGTTTTCTTAACAATCTCACCTGAAGGTGGACTAAGCTCCTTCGACACTAATTCCAGCCCAACCTCAGTCCCAACACTTGGACTATGTTCTGCTATCACCAGAATGGCCTCATCCACTTGCTGTGTTTCACCCTCCAACCGTGCCCCACTATCACCATTGATTTGTCCCTCTCCTACTTCCAGTGGAATCTGAATCCGAGGAGGAGGAGAGCTACTAGCCAACCCATTCTCCCCCGGAGCCTCCCAAATCACAACACCTTCACCGCTTAACCCGATACCTTCCGAAGACAGATTAATTGACCTGCTCCGAATTGACTGCTTAATAAGCTCAAGAGCACTAACGCTAGATTCACATCCATCAATCACTGCAACATTCTGTTCAGCCGTCCCCCCAGACCGCAAATCCACAATACCCTGACCCAGGCATTGGCTCCCCTGGGGCCGAGCCTGCCCCTCCTTGGTTCTATCTTACTGGTCCAAATCGTCATGCCAACCAGATTTAAACATCCTCCCCGTTGCAACCCACTGCCGGCCGACCACTTTAGGCTTCCACGGATAGGACACCGAAATGCGATCACAAAGAAGCTCCCCATTCTCACCAAGTCTTTTAATGGACAAACTATCAAGCAACTCACCATCCTTTGGACCTCTATACAAATCTTGACATAACCGATTCGGTCCATAGCAACAGTCTGCGCATCCATGCAAAGGGGTTTGCCTAACCCACTAGCCAAATGACTCAAACCTCGATTGTCCAATATTCCATCGGTAAATCGTGAAACTGAACTCAAAGCGGAATAGCATCAATGGCTCCCCTGTCCACACCCATACCTGGTCTCCACTGCCGAAGAAACAGAGGTTGATCCCCAATATGCCAGGGCCCTAATTCCAGAATCTCCCCAAGATTGGAATTCAGAGAGAACTTAAACAGAGCCGACCCATCCTCCTGGAGCATAGCCTTTTCAAATCCCTTTTCTTCCCATCGTCCACGAGCCCACGCACTGACCACCGAGAATACGACTCTCTTGGACCAGAAGAATCCCACGAAGGCATTGAACCATGCTCGAGCTCCAGCCTGCAACAGCTCCACCGGAGGGGACACTATCCCATCCTGAAGAGCATTTGGGTAATATTGAAGTTTACCGGCAGGTTTTGGTTTGCCCATCTTATCGCGCCAAGCACCACCCCCAGCCGTTGATTTCTCCCGGATCTCACCTTCCTCCAACTCACGCGGAGCCTGCGGACTACCAGCCACCACCGTCGACTGCAAAGGGGGAAAGGATCCTAACGACAGAGATGATTCACCTATGGCAAGGGTGAACGTCTGGTGGCCGGAAAGGGACCCTGGAAAAGACGGAAATGTCTTTGGTCAAAGGACAGGGACATGGGCAGTAGAAAGAGAACAAGGGGTAGAAAGGTAAATCCCAAAAAGAAGCGGGAAAAAATGTGGAAGAGAGAAGGCAAAGCATTCAAAGAAGAAAGAGAGTCGTACATAGTTGGAAGAGTATCCAGCAGTTACGGCTCTAACGTTTCAAATGTATGGAAATTGAAAAGGATCAAACGTATAAGCCATTATTTCCTAAATTCATGCATCCTTTTGAGGTTGAGCTAGCAACTTTTGTTCTCACTTTCCAAAAAAAAAAAAGACAAGTATTATTCTCCACGTCCAACCCATGTTCTCGTGCCGCTGATAAGTTATGCTAGAAAAGGATCGCTGACTTTGAGTAAAAATTTGACGCGGAACTGTTGGAAAAAGCATTGCTGACTTTGAGTCAAAGTTTGACGTGGAACCATTTGCTTTTAACTTGTTTGCTTATTGATATTAATATAATTATATTTTTAATTTTCAAAAAAATATAATTATATTTTATTATTGATAAAATCAAATATTAAGTAAAAGCAATACATAAATCAAAATTTAAGAGTTAATAACAAATTATTTTTATTTTAATAACTTATAAAAATATTTGTTAATATCTTTTTTATTATTTAAAATTTATAAATTTTAAGTTATTTAAATATATTTATTAAATAATTATCATTTTAAAACTATTTTTTTCCAAGATAATTTTGTCTTAATAGGAATTAACATTAAATAATTAAATAATATATATTAATTAATACTAAAATCAGATAAAGAGATAAAGAAAAACTAATTTTATGATTTTTATAATTTAAATAAATTATAAAATATGAAAATAAAGAATAAAAACCAAAATTTTAAATAATTTTTTATTAAGTTAAAAAAAGAAAATAAAAAGTAGAAAACAAAGGATTAACGATAAGGAGATTATTATTTCTGAAGTTTTCTTTGGTTTAATTTTCTGGATATATCTCCATAGACGAAACCAAAGATCGGAAAATTCAAGATACAGATCCCAAAACAAAAGAGGTCAATTTTTTCTAAATTTTCTGATTAGATGTTTCTTAGCTTTTGTTTGGATCGAGGGAAAGCAAAAGAAAGGAAAGGAAAGGAAGAGAAATGCAATTCTCTTGCTTTCTCTTGTTTGGACAAAATTAAGGTAAGAGAAAATAAGAGAATGTAAGAGAATAGAAGTGAAATTTGCTCTAAATACATTTCCCATCAAATTAGTGAGAAAGGAGGAGAAATGGGGAGAAGATAACCTTATCTTTTGGAAATTACCATTATATCCATATTTTGATCAATTAACAAACTTCTAACAAATTAATAATTAAGGGCATAAAGGTCTCAATTTTTTTTTATCCAATATAAGTTTCAATTCCCTCTTTTAATAAATTAGGAAAACAAACAAGGAAAAGGAAATCACAATTCTCTTCCATTCTTTTTTCCTCTTTTCCCTTCAATATTTCCTTTCCTTTCCCTTGTGCAATTAAGGATCCAAACAAAGGCTTAGAGTTAGCCAGGTGGTATGTAATTTTTTCCTTCTGGATTAATGTATTCCGCTCTTACCTTAAAAGTGCAGAAGAAAGAGCAACCCATTAAATCTTCTAGGCTATTCCCTTCTTCATAGAGGTTTCTTATTAAGAACAATACGTTCGCGACTATCAATGGTCAATGACTTGATAAAACCAGCTACACTCAGTTACCAACAATTTACCAATTGTGTGCAATCTTAGAATCTTTATCAACAAGAACAAACTTCTATCTTTGAATCTTTATCAACAAGAACAAACTTCTATCAAAAAACAAAATCAAAATTTAAGTGTCATCGACCCATCATGATATAACACTTTTTACAAGATATCAGGCATCTACAGGAGGGTTCTTCTGGTTTGTGGCTTGCATGCGATTTTCATTTCTATTCTCATACGAATTCAAACATATTGTTTTCATTAAAGATTGAAAATATTCAATCATGTTGTGGCATTTTTATTATGGTCATGGATTGAAGACTCTTCAACAGAAGAACATGGTGATAGGTCTTCCTCAACTTAATACTCCTTTTTAAGATGTAAAGAATTTGTTACTAGCAAACAACAGTAAATGAGCAAAACATATTCTGGAGCTAGTGTATTTGGACATTTGTAGTCCAATATACTTATCTTCTCATACGCTGATTTTAAAAAAAACGGAATTAAAAAATCAGCAATATAAACGCCATTATTTCATAAATTCCTAAATCAACTTACTTGTTTTTTTAATATAATAATGTTAGCTTAAGGTTTGTTATTAATGATTTTGATGGTAACTATATAATATTTTAAAATTCAAAATTGATTTATTTGAATAAGAAACGATATAATTTTTTTAAAGAATGTTTCCTTCCTCGTCGGATCCTTCTTAATGAACTTACCTTATTTATTATAAATGATTCCACAATATCCAAAAAGATTTTTCCAATAGAAATTGTCAAAAAAATCTCTTAACATTTAGAGCAACGACTAGTTGAAGAAAATATCTTATTTGCGAACAAGTCAGATTTTTGAAATACATCAGCAGCGTCAATATTCTCGAAAATCATATCTTTATTAAACTCTTTGTACCTTAGAAAGTGAAAATACTCTATTGAGATAGATTGTTATTCCTTGAAGTTTATATTGAGCAAACCCCATATTTATTTTTGTTGAGAACTTGTGGAGACTTGTTAAACACTACGAGTGTAGAAGGTTGAAGAACTTTAGAAAATATGTATTTGTGAGCCTGGAGAGGCTCGTCAAAATTTACTACTTGTAGTTTTATAGTGAAATACTCAAGTTAGATACTTGGGAATTAGACGTAGGCTTCCGAACTGGTATAAATTAACTGTGTCGCTCTTTCTCTCTTAACTTTTAAATTTCCAAATTATAATGTTTGTGTTTAATTTGCAAGAAGCTCTTTCGCTTTGAGAATAAGCTCCTTCTTTTTTAATATTACAAGAGGCTCATTTCGTTTTAAACTTTTACAGGCTCCTTTCGTTTTGAATGTTAACATACTCATTTCGTTTTAAATTTTAATAGGCTCCTTTTATTTACGGACCTTTTTGTTAAAATTTAGGTTTTCATCGTTTACACGAATTGATAGTAACTTGCAAAAATTTTTAAGTCACACACAATTTATCCACCTTTTTCATGAGATTACTTTATCAAATAATTTTTTCACAAACAAGTTTTGTTCTTAAGCACAATCAATGTGCCAGTACAAGTACAAGGTGGGCTCAGGATGATGAAGCCAAAATAAATGAAAGAAGAATCCTAAACAACAATGTTTTCATGTACATGTTTTTGGTATAATCTAATCGATGTCTCCCTTTATGGATTTATATTGTAAATCATTTATCGGATCGAATGATGTGTACCTGTATCCATGATTGTTTGTCATTATTGTAAGATGTTGATTTATTTTCTCTCGTCTTCTTTCGTTAGAGTTTTCCTCAATGGTTCAGAAAACATTCAGAAACGTTAATCTTTTCATAAGTTGCTAAACCTTATATAGCAACACCAACCGACATGTCTTTTAGGTAACTAGAAGCCAAATGACATGGCGTTGGGTAACAGGAAGAGAGAGGAAAAGGGTCCGTGACCCATTTGAGACCCAGTCTATAATACCCAATAACCATTATCTTGAGTGCGTTAATTGGACTCAAATTTATAAGTGACATGGGACATAAAATAGTCTAACAGCAACACCTTTAATCTCCCTTTTGAGGTGTATATGGATCATTCGAACAAAGTCATTGGTATGAGAAGGTCATTTTGTTGCTTTTGAAAGTTACAAGCTTAATAGTGTTGAGCAACGGTACTTAACCCGTGAGAAGAAGATGCTGCCAGCAGTGCATTGTTTAAAAGCTTAGTTAGTTTACCTATTGGGAGCAAGGTTGGTTATTTATACAGACAATATTGATAAAAATAAATTGTTTGCAAGGCAAGCTCGATGGTAAGCATTTCTTATTAAATATGACTTCATATGAAAGCATAAACTAGGGAGGCACAACAATATGGTGAATGCATTAAGTTGAAAAGAATTCTTTGTAGTCATATATGCTATCACTCGAGTAAAATTGGACCTATTAGAGCAAAACAAACAAACAACTCCTCTTCTCAATACCTACAACCAAATTATGCAGAAGTGAAGGATGGTATCGTGTAAAGATTTTGGCTTGATGATGATGGGCTATTGATGATAAAGAATATCCAATTGTATGCACCAAGTTTTAAGGCTTTGCAAAAGCAATTGATGAAGGTGATGCTTGACTTACAGTAGGTTGGTAATCCCAGAGTTTAACAGATGTTTGCGTTCCTTTCTCATTCTTACTACCGGCTAAAGACGAAGAATGACATAAAGGTATATGTCAAAAGTTGCCTTTTTTATCAATTAGATAAGCCCGAAAGGAAGAAGGAGACAAGATTATTGCATTCTTTTCCCATTCTGAAAAACTATAGATGTCAATTTTGATGGATTTCATTAACAGGTTTCCAAAGGCAAACTAATTGACCTCAATCATGGTGGTAATTGATAGGTTCTCAAAGTATATAGTCTTTGTGCCAACTCTAACTTCACGTCTTCGAATGTTACTGTGGAGCTTTTTTACAAAAATGTTGTGAAGCACTTTGGAGTTCTAGGGACATTGTAAATGATCGAGACACCCAATTTACTGACTGATTTTGGACATCTCTCTTCAACATGATGAGGGTGTGAATTGAAGTTTTCCATTACAAATCACCCACAAACATATAGCCAAGTAAAAAGGACTAATGGCTTGTTGGAGGAATACTTACAACATTATGTAAGTGTAAGTCGACATAATTGGTTAAGTCTACTTAATACTGCCTAGTTTTGTTATAATTTGCATAGATCCTTAGCTTCGGAGAAGAGTCCCTTTTAAAGTTATTATAGGATAACAAATCCTTACACCTCTCAGATAGCATAACAAATCCTTACACCTCTCAGATAGCATAACAAATGTTGGGAGGAAAATGCCTACCTACCTATCAATTTGCGAGGGAATGGTAGAAGTTGTTGGATGAGGCAAGAGATAGTCTTTGCAAAGCTTCCAAGTGAATAAATAAATATACAGATCAACGAAGAAAGTCTCTCGAATTTGATATTAGAGATAAGGTACTTCTTAAACTCACTCCATAGATTTGGAAGAAAATTAGTAGCAAGTAGGTGCATTGAGGTTTACTATCGAAGTATGATGGGCCACTTAAGATCTTTGGAAAGGTTAGAAATACAGCATATTAAATTAAGTTACCCGAGCAACTAAATGTATATCTAAATTTTTATGTTAATTTCTTTAAACTATATCATGAGGATTTAACAAATCCAAAGAGGAATCAGGTAAAGAGAGCCTCATCAGTGGTAAGGAAACAATTGTATTATCAAATTGAAAAGATTTTGGACTATCAAATATTGGGGCAACATAAGAAAAGTGGCAAGAATAAGTTCTTGTTTCAATGGAAGAATAAGCCAATCTTAGAGGTTACTTGAGAAAGACACTATCTTATGACAGTTTGAAGATTAAGTAAATGACTAACTTTGATTTGTTCCAACAAGGGCGTAGGGTTCATCTGATGAAGGGATTGTAAGCCCCTTAAGATTGTAGGAACTTTTTGCTAGCAATTGGTGGATCTTAGCCAATATCTAGCATGGATTGGGCATGAGGAAGGCATGCCAAAGGAACCAAGGTGACTTAATTAAGTGGGATCAAACATAGTTGGAGCTGTCGCTAGCTTTGATAGACCATAGGTGTAACATCCCACCCCCGACGGGAAGGGTAGTATAGTAATTTGGCATAGGATGTATTGATTGAGACTAATAAGGATTGTTCATGCATATTCTGAATTGTGCACATTGAATTTTGCACATGCAAAATAACTGTACATGCATACATGACATTCTCTGTCATACTTGAACTGGAAAAAGGCAAAAGTGCCTGAGACAATTGTGATGTGTTTCTTCTGCCTGTGTTATTGAATTTACT